>JAAALK010001582.1:0-61083 GCA_019279435.1 Zizania palustris | reverse complement strand
ATTGTAAAGCAAAGCACATTCATGCATGTAGTCAAACACATTGTTCAAGTTCATGCTGGAAACAACTATTTCACCAAACGGTTCCCATTAAAGCTTAAATAAAGTGCCAAATTTGTATGCTTTTCATGCTATTCAAAAGGGATGTCATGATTAATCAATATGTCACAAATATATAAACTTCAAATATAGAAAAGCAAGAAACTGACACTCTTTCATCTGGCCAGTTTCTGGGACCGTAGTGCACAGGATTAGATATATCTGGATCCTGAACCTTGCTCTCACTACCTCACATTAAGGACCAAAAGTGCTGAGGCATAAAGTGGAATCAATTCATGAAACCAGTGCAAAGCTATAGGAAATCAGCAATAAAAATAATCCTGACTTGAAAGCTTTCAATAAAAAACCCATCTGGCCAAAAAAGCTTATGCAATGCAGAAACAACAGTAGGATTTCTGGTTCAAACTCATCAACTACATTTCTATACAAAGATGTAAACAATTGCATCTAGAAAAATAAAGGAATCCAAAGCTTACAGCCTTAGCTCCATGTGGTAGGAGCAGGAGAGGAACTAAATAATTCCTTTTGCTCATGATTTATTCCATGACCCTTATGGGGTATTTGTAATCCAAATACAATCTAATCTGCTATCCTTATCTCCTAATAACAATCTAATCTACTAATATTATCTTTATCTAACTAATTCAATCTTATCTCTAACTAATCTGCACATAACATGTCACCGGTTGCACGAGAGGACAGGTATGGACGAATACTTTGACGTAGATTATATTTATAGGAAACAGCCGGCCGAGGTCCCAAACCCCGGCGACACGGTGGCGCCGTCTTGGGCCTGCGAGCCTAGGTCTAGCTCCATGGCCGAAACAGGAACAACTCCTAACAAGACTAATCTGAGGAGCTAGCCTCCCCAACCCCTTGGTTTATATAGTACCAAGGTCAATTGTAACCCTAACAAACAGCTAAATACTTGGAGATAAAGATAACTAACAAAGAGATAAACTGAATAAACTAATCCTGAAATAGTCCTAACCATAGGGGTTAGGGCCGGCTAGGGCTTGGCGCAGCCTTGGGCTTGCGCCAGCCTCTCAAGGGGCTAGGGCTGGGCACATGCCCTTGGGCTTGCGCCGGCCATATGTCAGGCCCACCCTGACATAACATTCTCTCCCTCCCTCGGAAATCAGCTCGTCATCAAGCTAAAAATCCGGACAAGAAGAATCTAACTTCCATGATGTCATCCTCCCCGGGGTCGGCGTCATTGTTGTCTCCAGCCTCAAGGTAAACATCAGAGAAACAGAGATCACTAGCATGCTCATTGACCTTGAGATCTTGCCATGATGCTGATGAAGGTGATCTAGTAACCATAACACGGTAATCAGTACGTCTAGAGGCACCATGGCGTCCAGCACAGCTATAGCTGCTTGACCGATCAAAAGAAGGTCCTCTTCCACCATGAGCTAATTCCACCTGTAACCTGTGGTCATCAAATTCATATCCATCACAGCCATAAATTGCATCTTTCGCATCACGGGGCTCTTCAAACTCAACAAAAGCATAACCAGGAGGCCTTGGAGGAATTTTCAAGTCAATACCCACATAGATGGTGCGGCTATTTCACAGGCTCATTGCGGCCACCCGCGAGCCGAGCGGCGCAGGCTCCTCGGTCGCACCTCTCGTGACAGCGCAGTAAACGTGGGCGAGTCTGCTGCGGGTCCTAAAGGCATTGGCGCATGCCTAGCGGTGGTGCAGCCATGGTGGCCATGGCGACAGTGGCCATTCTCGTCGTGGGGAGGGTGGCGTCTTCGTCGTTATCCTCTCCCTCCTAATCCCGTCACCACTGCCCACATAGCCCTCACCCTCCTTGGGTTCGGCGCCATCTTCGTCAGCGGGCAGAGGCAGCCCTTGAGGCATCGGTTCAGCCCCATCACCACCGTCCGTGGAGTTGGAGAAGGGGCAGATGCATGCGGCTCGTCATCCTTTAGACCTCCACCCGAGGGACTCGGCGGAGCAAAGTAGAGGGCTGCCTGCTAGTCTTGTCCTATGGGTCCATGACCTCCTCGTCGTCCGTGGAGTCATCCTTCCCCTCCTGACCTTCGTAGGGGACACTCGACAACCTGGAGGCCACCGAAGCCAAACCTAGCTACGCCAAGACACTGGCGACAACCTACTTCAAATCTGCGATGGCCTGCATCAATTCTATGGATGGGGTGAACATCGTCGTCGTCATGATCAGATCATCGAAACCTAGGCTCTGATACCAAATGGTAGGGGCAAGAGAGGAACTAAATAATTCCTTCTGCTTGATTTATTCCATGACCCTTATGGATATTTATAATCCTAATACAATCTAATCTGCTATCCTTATCTCCTAATACAATCTAATCTACTAATTATTATCTTTATCTAACTACTTCAATCTTATCTCTAACTAATCTGCACACAACACATGAGTACCTACGTGCAGCCATTTTTCCATGATATCTTTCAACTAGACACTTCTAACTAGTTTACCATATAAAGTTTATTGCAATGGCACTATATAATTTACATGTAAACCACTACATTGATTCACCAAAACAAGAGCACTACATGCAACATTAGTATAAGAATAAAAGTGATTATGGATCATGCTGGCAGCTCATACAAAAGTCTTATAAGATGCTAAACAGTTAGGCATGCTTTGTTCTATGCTGCTGTGTTAACTTTGTATTGAAATTACTGGGCTGTTGTTGATATGCATATCAGGACAATTCCAAGTAGATAACCAACACTCAACAGGCATGACAAACAACAAAAACAGTGGGTGTGAGGGTGTCAAACCTTGATTGAGTACAAAAGATCTGAGAAATTTTCGCCGAGTCGCTGGCGCTTCTTAGTTTCCTTTACCTCCTTTTCCCTGAGCTTTTCAACTTGATCATCATAAATAAGCTGCAGCAGATCCAATAAAGATAAATAACATATCAACAAAAACTCTTATCATATTGCTAAAACTGAATGCAGCAATCACTATAGCAACAAAAGCAGCAATAATATACATTTATAGCATTATCTTCATCAAACATTGATCAAAATTTTAATGCAGAAAACAAAACCTTCATGTTTGTATTTTTTATGCCTTTAAAAGAATCATCCTCCATAACAGCAGTTTGGAAATCCTCCAAAGTCCAAGAGGTTTCATAGGAATCTAAACAAAATAAGAAGCTTGTCAGCCACATGATGAACTAATTTCTGCAGGTACATACACATGGAGTAAGATTGTAAAAGAAAAGGTACCTTTCCAGACTTCACTGCTTCTTTAATTCGGGCCTTGTCATCTTGATACTGAGATAAAAAGATAGCAGGAACATTAGTTTGCATAAAAAAATGGCAAAACAGAATTAATGTTTTCAAGACCACTACAGTAGAAATATATATATAGTTTCAATACACAGTTCAGATCAGATTTCATAACATGGTAGTTTCCAATAACGAAAAAAATTGACCAGCTGTGGATTTCCATTAATTATCTAATTGGCATTTCAATAAAATGTAAATATTTTTCCATAGCATGGTTCACATCAGAGTTCATATTTGTACAACTGTCAAATCAAAGGGCATCCTAAATGTTGCTTGCAAAAGACAAATAAGTTTCATGGTTATCTGAGTGTAAGAGACAAGGGTAGGATCTGGAAACCAGAGAAAACAAAAGCAGGCTGGTTCAAGGTGACCAGATGAATTTGCATTTATCTGACATTGACAGCATGATTCTCAAATGGAACAGTGAAGCAACAAGGAAAATTTGTGAAGATCTTATCTCAATCCACAGGCTGACAGAAAATATAGTGTCACCAATTCACCATCAAATGTTTTCTCACAAAACCAAATATATACCTATATGTAAGGTCCATTGGATGGACAAAAGAGGCCAAATGGCCAAATCTGTGTAATTGTGTAGTCATAAAAGGGGTTTAGGTTCATTCTACAGCATCCCATAGATACCCAGGTAAGCTAGCATCAGCATTTCTTTGTGCCAGGGAATGAGTACATAATAATAATCAACTTAAATGTTAAGTTCCAATGATAATTGCATGATTAGCTCCATAGTTTTTCAGTAAGTACTAGCAGAGTATATCAAAATGCATAAATCTTCAATAGAATATGGAAACCTCCTCATACTGGTGGAGATATAACAGCTTTTGACCTTGGAAGGTTAGACTACGAGCACTATAAGCCTATAATGCTGTTACAACTGGGACTGTTATAGAGGTAATAGCATCTGGCTATAGCAGAAATAGAGAAAGCTAACATCCAGTTTTCCAATGGCCTCAGATTGCAAAGATTAATACTGAAATATTGAATTTCATATTTTCATTTTATTTCTTCTAACAAACTAACTATAATTAAAAACATTTTCATTACCTAATTTTCAGGTTTTAAATGTTAATTCAATTGTAATGGGATGGGAATATTGTAAAAGCCAAACTTTTTAATACCGTATTTATATAGCATGAGAATGAGTAGAATTAGCATCTTTCAACAGGACCTAGATGTAGGATAGCCTCCGCAGTAGGTCCCAGTCTCTGCTATTCATTATAGCTTTTCATGGCACAAATCAGTGATGAAAAAAATCAGCCGATTAGCCTATTAATCGGTGCTCGGTGGCTCTGCAGTTAATTTACTGCATAATCAGCACATTAATCAGAGGGATGATTAATCGGCTGGTCAAACCGATTAAAAATCGCCCCTCCACCGATTAATCGCACACACCACCAACGTTTGATCCGCACCCCACCGGCGCCAGATCTGCACTGTCGCCGCTTGATCTGCCCCATCGCTGCCAGATCTGCTCGACCAGCGCCGGATCTGTGCCGCCACCACCAGATCTGCGCCGCACGGTGCTAGATCCGCCTGCCACCGCCAGATCTGCCTGCCTGGCACTAGATCCGCGCCGCCGCCACCTGATCCGTGCTGAGCAGTGCGCTCGCACCGTCATCACTTTGCTGGAGCCTCCATGCTGCCGTTGAAGCTTGTTGCCACGTGGAGAAAATGGGAGAAGGAAGAGGCAAAGTCTGAGAGAGAATAACATGGACAGCAATAGAGAGGACAGCATGGGATAGAGAGAAGAAAAACAGGCATAGCCAGCAGTATTGAGAGAAAAAGGAAGCAGGTCAGTCAGATAGAAAAGACAGCACGGATGAGCAAATAAGAGATGAATAGAAAAAATATAAAAAAGGCGGGCAGAAATTTCTTAGAATATATGTTACGAAGTACTCTAATATATTATTTAATTATTTGGTCAACCAATTAGTCGGTTGACCGATTAATTCAGTTAATCCCTGATTAACCTATTAATCTCTACTCAGTAGTTGACTAATATCTGACATTGACAGCATGATTCTCAAACCTGGCATAGAGATGACTATAGTGCATTGACCAACCTGTTTCTCTAGCTCCTCCATGAGATCTTCAAATAGCTCTTTTGGCATGGAACCACTTGTGTTTGAGGCTACAGCCAAGTAAACATGTGAATCTTTTACCTGTAAATTGATAATTCATAAATAATCAGGAAATGAATTTTTTCGTCATTTTATCCTATTGGTTAAAAGTGCATTTCAATAACCTGGACACAGTAATCGCGCCAACGAGTTTTTGCAGTAAGTGAGCCTTCAGCGGCATGTTCTTCCAACATTTTGCGAAATTCATCACGATGTTTCCGCTCTTTCCTCCTTAGTTGCTCCTAAAAGCATCAACTAGCTTAATGTTTCATCCATATGAACAAAAAATAGTACTCTGGAAGTGATTATGTATGCGAGGATAAAACCTTTTGTATCCTCTTATGCTCTTCCTCTTCTTTCTCCAGATCCCTTATATACTCCTGAAATGCACAGCAAGAAATGTCTAGTTGAGGCACAAAATGACGAAAGACACTGTACAGCTAAACAATACTAACTTGAAAAAATCTCCAAACGGTCGATCTTTTCGAGTCGGGAACAGCGATCATCATCCTCAAGCCGGTCTTGAACTTTTCTCCACTGGGTATTTGCCTGCAGCACATCAAAAGGTATTATTTTCCCATTGATGAAGTAGTGTGCATATTAATTAACTAAATGGTAAATACTTAAGAAAATAACCTTGATGAAATCGCATGATTCAAGAAAAGCTCTATATTCTGCTATGTGCCTTTTGTTTTCTTCAGCAGCCTTGGCTCTTTCCTATAATAGGATGGTTGTTAGATCATGATCCACATAGTCAAGTCACGCAAGAAATATAATTTCTGTGAGTACACAAAATATAAAGCTAAAACTCCATTCAGGTAACAAGAAATTTGGTTTATGGATAAGATCTGTCCTAGTATCATCAACACTCCACAATCCTAAAAATGAACTATCTTCCTCGTTTGAAGGAACAGAATTGTGTAATGAACCTATGTTTCTGGGTAACTACCATACAGAATGGCACAGCATCGCCCAAGGAGAGGGATCTTATGAGGAGCAGACCATCAACTTGGAGTAAGAATTATGAGATGAAATAATAGAGTACTTGATATCTCTTGCTTGATGACAATTGACTGTTGGCAATGCCATGCTTATATAGAGCTGAATCTAATAAATCAATTTAAATCTTCAAAATACTAGAGACAACACTCTAAACTATATAACATATCCTATACCTGATTACTAAATAAGATAACAACCAAATCCAATGCAACTAATTAATTTCCCCGTGGAAACAGTAACTCCTCCACTTGACAACTTCACGTCCTTCATGATCACAACGACAATAAAAAATGAGTAATATAGTAATCCAAAACTTGCACCATGTTGACCCTATGATGGACCTGCACATCCTAAATGGAGCGCTTATTGTGTTGTATTAAAGAAGTAGAGGTTTACATCAAGCCATCAAATGCAAGCAAAACCATGAGGCAATGCTCCAGTTTGCCTATTTCCACCAAAAACGGTCCACTACTCCACTCAGCTATATATGACTAGACTCAAAGTAAAATGAACTAAATAATTATCTCCAAATATCTTTACTTTTCTCATTGGCCATACTAAAAATCTGTGGGATATATGTAAGCCCATTAAACTAACACAAATTGTAGAAATATTTTTTTCTCAACAGCTTATTCTACAAACAGACAAAACCAATTCCAATAAAAAGAACTACTAGAATGAAAAGGAAGCAAAGTTTCAATGTGACAGAACCTTCTTCTGTAGTTCTATAAGATAATTCTCAAATAAATCTTCACGCTCCCTTGGCCGCTCAACCGCACTGAACCTTTCATCATCCTCAAGAATAGTTATTGCTTTGCTGTGAAACATTGAACACAAACAAATATAAGGCATGCTCCAGTGCTCCCAAAAAAACAACACAAATACTAAATAGTAACTTGAAACTCTAATAGTTGGTAAAAATGAAATTGCATTGAACAATTTTATGGTGGTTATGTCCAAACAGAAACTTGAACTTAGTAATAAACCTCCATCTTGTTGATGATGTCAGCTCCTTGCATTCCTGAAACTCACAACACAAAATAAATGTCACTAAATCAGTTGGTCAAAACTAATAAGGGAGAAATTATGAGATATCCTTACTTCTAGCATTGTTAGAAAATCATCACGTGCTTTCCTCTGTTTGACACGTCTTTCTTCCACTTCAAACTTTTTTCTCTGGTTTAGATACTGCAAAAACAAACAAGCCTGGCTTCAATGAACCATTAACTACAACATAAAGCAATGCAAATGCAGACTTAATTCCTGCTGTTTCTAAGACAGAATTTAGCTCTTACAAGAAAGAAATCTAACCTCATTAAAAGCTTGCTTTCTCTCTCCAAGAGTTTTAAGAGCACCATACCTTTTATCGTTTATGATTACCCTCATAGCCTGGACATATTATATCAGTATCAAGCAATTCAATAACTGATTGATTCCAGTGAAGTTACATACCTGATCCCATGTCCAATCGGACTCAACATTTGATGATTCAAGCAATGCTTTGAATGCATTTTTAGCTTCCTACAAGTCAACAGTAAAAATATTTACCTATGTGAGATTAGAACTCAAAACGCAGTCTGTTCTTAATTTGTCTCTGTATCGGTATTCCTTACCAACTTATTAGCATAAATCACAGATTCTTCTTCGACCATTTTTTCCTCCACTGGAGTAATATTGATCTTTCCTGGAACTGCCATCGTCTTTTTGGCCTCCTGCAGAGTAATAAGCAGCATAAATGCCATGTGTGTGCATACATATATACGGAGAATGAAAGAGGAAATCTGCTACACTCTCAGCTATCAAACAAAACAGTGTAGGCAGAAGAGCACAATTGTGATCATAGGCAATAGGCATACACAAGTCCAAATATCCCCAACTCTATTAGAAGAAAACTAAAGTCAAATTAACATGTAAATATATGTAAAATTGCAAAAGTGTATGCTGCTGCCACTACTCAGGAAAATATCCAAGATTTAAATAGAAAGGATTAAGATGCACACAGAACTGATATATCATATATATTCTGCATATTCTCTTAGTTTTACACAGGAATAACATAAGGAAACAAATGGGCTGTTTTCTTCCATCTATAAATTTAGTCTCACATTGGGATTTGTACTATGGAAGTTCTTGCACAATCGTACACCCCGAACACAGGGAGGATTGCACAAGATGGTGATCATGGATATTTTCTATTGTGTCTGAAACTTCAAATTACAGGAATATAGACCATTAAGCCACTTGATATCATAAATATCTCCAATCAATCTCTCAGATGTGTAATTCACAGAAATTTTGAAGGATCATGGAAATATGTTCCACAGGAGAAAAAGGGTGTATTGCATAATGCATAGTTGTTAAGGCATCACCATGGCGACAAGTCAAGGGCTAAGGCGTCCCACCACCTTAGCCCCATGGCTTGCCACCTGGCATGACACTGATGGCTGGGGAAAGGACGGCTGCAGCGGGCTGGGAGAGGGCAGTGGCGGCTAGGAGAAAACCCTAAACTGGACTGGAAAGAGTTGTATTCCTTTTAATCCTTTATATTAGTAGACCACTTGTTGGGCCAGGCCAGCTAGTTGTTGGACTGGGTAGGCTTTAGTATACAGTTATTGTGGGACACTGGGACTAGGCTTTAAATGTACTGTTAGAGTGAGTTTTAAATGTGCTAGACTGCTAGTGCAATTTTTCCCATATACTCTTTCATTTTGTAAGGTGTTGCCTTGCCTTACGCCCTACTGCTTAAAAGGTAGAAAGGTAGCCAGGCACCTCGCCTCGCCTTACCGTCTTAATAACTATGGCGTATTGGAGTAAAGGTATGTGCCATGTGGGATCTCTCCTATAAGGATATACCTACCGTATGAGACCTCCAAGCATCAGGTCAGCACCAAAGCAGGCTTCAGCTAAAGCTTAGATGCCCTTTACTTCTTTAACAATATTAGTTGTTTAGATAAGGTTTTTTATTTAAATCAGTTGGGATTAAATAAGATTGTTAAGGCACTTCTCATCTCTTTACATGAGTTGGTGCATTCTTTTGGAATCAATGTCTTGCCTACCTCCTTGTCCTCTAGTTTCTACTTTCTACCTACACTCCCCTGCCCATTCTTCTCCAACATAGCTCAGGATAGAAGAGATCCTAGATTAACTCAATTACCTTACACTTACTAGTTACTAATCATAACTCATAAGAATTCAAAGCTAGAACCCTGTGAAAATACAGCACATTTATGGATTTACCTCCAAATCATCAGCAGATGCGCCATTTTGGGTGTCAGCAGTGCTGGTTAGAGATGAATGTTCGTTATTGGCTCTGAACAAATCATATAAAACAACCATTAGCAACATTTGAGTGGACAGGAAGCATTGAAGTATGAAAAGTAAAACATCTGCAACTACCTGCTAGTCGCTGCATCACTGGCAACTGATGGAACTTCTGTGCTAGTAACAGGAGCAATGCCGATACTTACACCACCATTTTGCATAACAGCATTAGATAAACCAGAGGCATTCTCTGTAGTATGCGATGAGCCAGAACCAGGAGGAACAGAGTTTGCTGCTGTGTTAAGTGTACTTGAAGCACCTATAGTTGAGGACTGGTTGGCAGGTACAGAAGGCTCTGCAGAATTAGAAGTCGGTCCAGAAGGAGGAGCACCAGTAGTTGCTTCTGTTTCTTGATCAGGGCGAGGGTTTGACGCCTTTTCTGCTAATTCACGTGCAATCTAAAAGGAAATAAAGAAAAGTAATTATAGAAATATTTAGGACTTCAAGTCTTCAATAACATAAATATAGATTAAACCCTCAAACAAGGAAACTAACAAACCTTTAGCTCATCTGGAATAGTCCACTTGGATTGTTTTGTCACTTTATTGTAATAGTACCTATAATGGAAGAATAGTAAGAACCACAAGAAAATTTGTGGTTTGATGAACTGATATAAAAAGTGATAGCAATTGTGTTCACTAAGAACTTACTTTCGACCCTCTGGTGTAGTAAACTCTTTCCATTCAGTTGAGGCATCAGCTCTCTATTAAATTAAAAAGCAAATTAATTAAAATACACATATTACTGTTTAACACAGCAAAGTGAAGATGTAATGCAGATAACATTCTATACATCATTTCAGTCAGAACATGCACTGCTCTGAGCTGATTGAGCTCTCTGAACAAAAAGGTAAAGAGTTCATTCTAGAATTGTCGATACAGGGCAAACTCCAATTCACACCCATCCAACTTTCATAACACTCCAGATTGAATCCTGTACTGTAAAGCAGCTATGTAAGCCCCCTCAATTTTAAAATCAAGTGTGATTTACAACCTGAAAGTGGAATTGGTAGTGGCATTGCTAACGTGGCATCCAGATAGTGGCTAGATCAGGAGTCAACAAAAGCCAATGAGTCAGAAAAGCAAGCCAATGAGTCAGGAAAATTATTTTGAAATAAACAAAATAAATTGTTTCTGTTTATCCCTTTTTCTCTCTTTGACTCTTCCTCCTATGTCTTTGTTCTCTCTCTCTCTCTCTCTCTCTCTCTCAAGTGGATCCCACTTTAATTTACAAACACAACCTTAACTTACTGCTGACCAAGTTGGCATGTGTGTGATCATGGCAAACTGATTAGGAAACCACAACTGAATAGTGATTTGCAATTCTTTTCAAAGTTGAGTTAGGTTAAATGGTAAATTACTAGTTTTGTAGAGCATGGCTGAATATGGACTTGTGTGAAAGTAGAAGGTAGCAACAAAATGGGCCCTTTGGCCTTTTCTTAAATGTTTTTAACAGACATAAATCCAAACTAGGCAAATGTGCAAAAGAAGCATGCCATGTTTAACATGATTACATGATGTTAGGCTCACCCCACCTAGCCAACCCAACCATAAAACCTAGGCGTTATAGTGGGAGAGGTGGGGGCTTTTATCCATAGTCCAACATTCCCCCTACGGCGTGCGAGCCCGGCGTAGCCCGCAGCAGGTTCTAGAGGCCCGGCGTAGCCCGCAACAGGTCTCGGCACACTAGAGAGGCGCAGGGGAAATCACGCAGCGGAAATGCGGAAATGCGTGGCTAGGGGGATTCGAACCCAGGACCTTGGCTCTGATACCATGTTAGGCTCACCCCACCTAGTCCAACCCAACCATAAAACCTAGGCGTTATAGTGGGAGAGGTGGGGGCTTTTATCCATAGTCCAACACATGAAAATAGTTTTGTCAATGCAGCAACAGTTCAAATCATATCAATTATTTGAACTTTACATGTTAACCCTACAAAACATAAAGTACAAAAAGTGCAGTCACAAAAACACAAATTTTGAATGTGTTACTGATGTAGATAGATATGTAAACAACATAAATAACATGTAAAGCTTCATTGATGAAAGGTAGCATAACTAAGTATGCAATGCAAATAGTTGCATATCACGAACACAGTAATATCACAGGAAAACTGAATCGGATAAAAATGGCAATAATCCTATGGCTGTTCTGCAGCTACAGTTCCAAACATTTCATGAAACGAACATCATTACATTGAGATAAGAAATACAAATTACAGTTAAGATAACAGAAAAACATAGCACTAACAAAAGTATAGATAGCTCATACAAGCACACAGCGCAACTAACCTCCAAAGGTGTCATCAACTCAGCAGGTTTTTCCCAACTTGATTGCCTTGTCTTCTTATTGTAGTAGTACCTAATGAAAGAACAAGAGAGAAGCAAATAAAACAAAAAGGTCAAGTCATGTAACAAATAAACTATGATGGGCACCACAACAAAGTTTATAACAACGGTAACACAAATTCATCTTACTTTTTGCCATCAGCTGAAGTGTGCTCTTGCCAGTCTGAAGAGCTAGGTTCAGCAGAATTGATCTGTTCATTTGCAATGTCGGTTATTGCAAGTTAAGGATTCCAAATTTGATAGAAGGAGCGGATGTAAATTTTATTTAGTACAGAAAAATAAACTGATGCAGCAGAGATCATGGGATATTTACCAAAGGCAATGTAGTGGAAGATGACACTGGCTGATGCCGAAGCTGCACAAGAGGTGTCACAAGAGGTACATTCTGACCTGGAGCTGTACCCCAAGGTTGCACTATTGGAGGGGGAACAGATGATGGTTGATACTGCAATGTAGCTTTTAAGTATCAGTAACTTATCAGAAGGAGTGGCACTGAAGATATGCCAATAATCAAAAAATTAAAATTAAATATATGTATATCAAAGGAAAGCATAGAACATGCAAAGTGCAAGGGAAAAATGATAAGACTTGCCGTATATGATGGAGGTGGCATAGGAGCACCCATAGTAGGCATATGACCTCCAGGGAACACCGCTTGTGGCTGCAGAGGCCCAGATGGCATAGGTCTAGCTGGCTGATAAGCCATAGGAACCGCTTGTGATGCGGGCGGAACTTGACCAGAGTGAGACAAGTGTTGTGTAGGTTGTTGAAAATGTGGCATCTGACCAGGCATGCCAATGTTAGCTCCTGGCATGGCCTGACCAACAGGTCGAAACTGCTGCCCTGGTTGCATGAACTGAGGCTGTTGCTGAGGAATGACTGGCCTAAACTGAAATTAGAACATCAGGTGACAATATTAGGGACATAACATACAAGTATACAACTAAAAAGGTTCATACTGTGGATGTCGAGGGCATTAAGCCAAGGGCCAAGGCCCATAGCCCAGGAGAAGAAGGATCAAGGATGTGTGCGCTACGAGGCATGGCAAGGGAGGTGTGTGTGTATGAGAACAGTACACATGTGGGTACAGTTCCCGTGTGCGCCTCCCTGTACATGCTTCCAAGTGTGGTACTGTTCATGGACACACTCCCATTGTTACATGCATCCTAGCATACACTTCCTCATCCTTGGCCCTTGGTCAAATGCGCATGACAATGGATAGAAGTAAAAAATCCAAAGCTTCAGTTTACCTGCATAGGCATCGGAGGTCCCAGATTTTGTGGAGGGGCATTAGAACCCATCATAGGAGGCCTAGATTGCTGCTTTAGAGAGAGAGAATAAGAAAAGAAAGAAGTTAACACATCATATAAAACAAAAAAAAACAAAAATTTAAACTGAAAATTCAAAATTGACATCCTTGAAACAATAGAATTGCAGTTACCTGAGGTGGCCCAGAAGGTTGCATATTACTCGCCATCAAACAGCATCAAAAGGTATGCTAAAAGGAGGATACTAGTTGTCCTGATACAGTAATTTTCAAGTGCCAAGTACCAAAAGGAAATGAAGGACAGGTTAGGCATAACTTGCATATGGATCAATCAACTTCTGAAGAAACTGCAAAAGCTAACTTAATAAATCGCATTGCTGTGCCTGCTGCACTTTGGCACAGTATCTATATGAGATAAAAATAAGCATGCCTTTTATGTGGTTGAGGAGCTAAGCCAGACATTGGCCAAGTTATCTACTAGCGGGTACAGACTAGACACTTGAACAGAATAGATCTCCTAATCACACGCCCTCATATACATATCAATGAAAAATTGAAAAAATATCTTAATTTTACCTAAGCACAATTTCTAAACCAAAACAAGGGAGGATAAAAATTTTCCTGAAAAACCACGAAGAGTTAGCGCAAGCATGGGGATTCAGTTAAACCCTAAGATAAATTTTGGCATCAAAATCCTAATCCGTGTTAGTTCGTGGCAGTTTTCACCAAAAACCTACGCGATGGACTCACGTGAGATTGTAAGCAGCAAATATAATATACCTCAGCAAAACGAACAGCAATCAAAGCAAGATAGGTTTCCTTACCCCAAAGGAATCAATCCAGGTACGGATCCGCGCGACTCCAATAGCGGGGAGGGCAACAACGCCTCCGCCTAGGCTCGTTCGCTTCGGTAGAAGACGACCTAGGCGCAAGTTTGCGACGGCGAGGAGCTCGGCCTCGACGCCCCCTGCGAGAGTAGGGAGCGCGGCGGCGCGGGCAATCGGCGGGCACCAGCGGGGAGAGGGAGAGGCGGCTGGCCGGCTGCTCTCCCCCCTGAGACGCCGGCGGCGAGGCCGGGGTTAGGGTTTAGGGGGGGCCGAGCCGGAGATCCCAAACCAACGGAAGAGACGGGGTGGCCGACTCGAAATGGGGACTCCCTCTGGCCCGCGGGGTTAAAAAGGGGGTGGATGGGATTTGGCTGCTCGGCCCCTGGAAAAATATCCGTTGGGAACGCTACGCCGATTAGCGATCAACAGGTCATGCAAAATGGAAGGTAGGTGCCAACACGATGGTGTGTAAGTGTGTTGGTTCACCGTGATGTCACTACAATTGCAGAGCTTGTTT
Organism: Zizania palustris; assembly: GCA_019279435.1. Classification (NCBI taxonomy): domain Eukaryota; kingdom Viridiplantae; phylum Streptophyta; class Magnoliopsida; order Poales; family Poaceae; genus Zizania; species Zizania palustris. Next base: position 46,313 of record JAAALK010001582.1, on the reverse strand, counting down.
CGAAGAAAACTTGGAGATGGGCCTAACACTACAAGCTTAGATTAGATCAAATTTTGTTTATGGCTATCACTCCTCAAATGGTAGTTATCTATTAGATTTATCGTCTTTGACGGAGGATACTAGCAATTGATGCATTCCTACTACTCAATACGAACTTAAATGGAATAATATAGAAACATCTCTAAAAATTAGACTGTAAAGTGATTGGTGGAGTGAAACAACGAGTTTTGATGACAACAAGAATTGTCATTGAATAAGTGATGGTTTAGTTTGAGGACAAGAAAGAATGTGATAATATGAGTGGAGAGTAGATAAGGTGACCATAGAGATTGAACATAAGTTTTCTAATTGAACTAAACATTAAAATATTTGTCTAACAATAATCTAGAAAATATTGTACCAAATGTGTTCCCTAAGCTTCAAAACAACCATATACCTCCTAATATTGTTACCTGCCAACTCATTCCTTTGGAGCAGCACATGATGTGGGCACGGTGGCTTGCGCAGTAGCATTGTTATACCAAATCTTGTATTGCATTGTAATTGTTGTTGCCCCCTCTAGCCATTTATGTGTCCTTTAACAGTATTCACCACCATATTCTCAAAAAAGCAATAGACACTAGTTGAATAATCGGGTACATACTCGCACCTAGCCCACCTCGATGGGCTTAACCATCACTGCAAAACAAGGTCAATAAAACAATACAGGCATAATCCAAATAAGATGTGAAATGTAAAAAAAAATCCATACCATATAGTGAGTAGAGATCCATTGAGGGCTTCATGTAGAATGCAATGATGAATATACCTATGATGAATTCCTCATGAATTGAAGGAATGGAAGTAGTGTAGAGGTCGTTGCTAATGACATGGTGGCTATAACATTCGATGGATGGCTTTGTGGAGACATGGAGGTGGAAGAAGCAGTAGGAAAGGTGGCGACTAAGTGGATCTAAACAACGATGGCGCCCGAATGGATCTAAACGACGGTGACAACCAAAGTGGATCTAAACAACGGCGACGGGCGAGTGGATCTAAACAATGGCGACGACCGAGTGGATCTAAACAACGGCGACGACCGAGTGGATCTAAACAACGGCGACTGACCGAGTGGATCTAAACAACGGCGACGGCCGAGTGGATCTAAACAACGGCGATGCCCGAGAGAATCCTTACCATATGGGGAATAGAGAGCCATTGAGGGCCTCATGTAGAATATGGCGGTGAATATACCCATGACGAAGGCATGGAAGTAGCATAGAGGTTGTTGCTAACAACATGGTGGCTAGAGCTTTCGATTGATGGCTTTTGTGGAGACATGGAGGTGGAAGAAGCAGTAGGAAAGGTAGCAGCCGAGTGGATCTAAACAGCGGCGGCGCCCGAGTGGATTTAAACAGCGGCGGCGCCCGAGAGAGATGAAGTAGTAAAATGGAAACCCTAGGAAGCTCTTGATATTAATCTTTGGTGGGCCAAATGGGCTAGCCCAACTTGTTTTCCATCTTTCCTCTTCTCTCCCAAGTCTGTATGTGGTTGCCTCCTCTACTTCTACCACTAGCAACCGTTGTTACCTTGTCTCAGCATCTAAGCAGCTATTGTTGTCATATCTACAATTTGCTCCTTCACCTTTCCTTCTCTGTACTCCTTCCTTGAGTTATTGTGTGGCTCGATCTTGCCCCACTCTACATGTCATTTTGAGCCCATCTTTTTAACAAAGTTGTCACTAAGGTAGAAGTGTAGAACAATTGCTTAACATGTGTTGAATAATCATAGAGGCTACCCTACGTCTAGCACAAATAGGTAATGCACTGCTAATGCCAATTTCTAGAACACGGTCGCCAACACTACCATCCATTCCATTCAACAATCAACAATGCAAAATGCATGTCTTTTGGTGCTAGTGTATATACATGATCTAAGTCATTGAGGACTCGTCTCTATTCAGTGTTTGTCTAGTAGGTCCCATACATGATGTTCACATACAAGTGTGTCGATATCTATTTATTTATGTCTCGTTTTGGAATGTAACCCCCATGATCCTTGAATGAATTCTATTTTTCCATGTCTTAACTAATTCTGATATGGAGTGGAAATCCATCATCTTCTCTACTTTTGGTTAACCCTACCGCATGTCCACATTACCATGCTAAATGCATTGATTCTATTACTATAGTTTTTCTTCATTAAAATGTGTTCTAGATCCCCAATATCTTTCCCTTCAATCAATATAAGATTCTCTAATGATATTTTTTGTTGTTGTCGTCCTCTTATATTCTATTTATGTTAGACTTATGCTTGAAATATAGTTAATTTTGTTACATGACAAGGGTTTTCTCGTATAGTTATGTAATTTTCTAATACTCTACTTCATTATTTTGGTCAAACAAGTCTTCTATTATGGAAATATTTGATGAGCCATAGTATGTCACAAACACATTTTCTTACGTGTTGTGTTCGTGAAAATTATATTATGTGATGCTAAACTAGGTTATCGAGCTCAAGATGAAAGAATACTAGTGGTGTTGACAACAAAATTTGGTTAAGACTCAAGCCAGTTATTGACGCCAAGAATTGGTAAAGCCTAAGCCCACCAAGGAATGTGCACGGTCAATAGATGGTCAAGGAAGATCTGGTCAAAGAAAGTCAAAGGAATTCGTCCGCAATAGCTATATGATCGGAAGGGGCGCCGATGGAGATAAGAGAAGAATTTGATTACAAATTCATCTGAAATCGGCTGGATAGGTTACTTGGACGGTAAGTCTACGGACTATAAATATGTATCCCTTAGATTAGGATTAGTTAACTCTTGTTCAATCAATAATCGGTGCATCGCCACCCTTGTGCCCCAAGGTTATCGGGTGGGACTCGGCCTCTCGGAGCTAGGCTGCATTAGTTTGATCTCCAGGGAAGAGGTAGGTCTCGCCACCCCCGACTTTCGTGCCAACTAGGTTAGTATCCACATGACTGCATTGATTCAGTTCGATCTCTTGAGGAGAATGGTGAAACAAGCACGGTCGTTGGTTGTTCTCAGTGTATTTGGCTAGGTCTAAGGTTGCATCAGTTAGGTTTGATCTCTTAAATTGAAGTGATCTGGGTTTGATAGCTTGAGGCTTCATCAGTTAAGTCTGACATCTCTTGTTGTTGTATCTTTTTCATGTCGTATACTATTCATCTAAATAAAGGTTGCCTGATTCGTTGATATATTGTTCAGATCATCATGACTAGCTACTATCTCGGCTAGGTCTGATCTAGTTATTGTGATGATTTCCATAATATAGATCTGTTATGTGGCATGCTTTATTTATTTCTATCAGAATACAAGCTGATAGGTTATCTTTAATTCATCTCTATATCATTTTCACCGTCAAAGGGTGCACATCGGCCTTTATGCGTATTCTGTCTTTTCCATCGGCCGATTGCGTGCTCACTCATTTGGGTCATCTCTGACTATCGGCCGTCCGATCGATTGGCACGCTAGTTCATGGTTTTATCTTTTACTCCATAGTCATCAGCTTGCCAATCGATCGACTATGCTACTAACGTCTATATTTTTGGATCCCTTATCAGTTGCAGGGTCAAACTGATTGGCATGCCGTGAACACTTTTCTAAGACGTAGGACCTGCACTAGAGTCAAGCAAATCTTCCAGGCGTGCACGTGTTTTAGTCTGTGACCAAAAAGCACGCCAACACGCTTTTTGGTATGCCCAGTGGGACCATCTCCAACAACTTTGCCTTGGCGGGTGAGCTTAGTGAGAAAAACATCATCACGATCACCATGGATGCTCTGTCCGAAGAATAGAGGACATAGGTGCAGGAACATGTGGAGGAGTTCCAAAAGTCATGCCTATAGGTCTACAACATGAATCGGCTGGGTCCTGTTTAGAGGGACTCGCTCCCAACGCCAATGCTGACCATAGAGGTGATCAACCAATGGAGAACTTTCAGGCCAGTCTTTAAGAAACCATTGATCAGGTGATCCGTCAATCGCTGATCAGTCAATCAGGAACACTGGCCAAAACCATTCAAGGACTAATCAAGGAGGCCATCGGGGGCACAATGGTTCATGACGCATCGCAAAGTCCAGCGTACTTTCCTAATGACCCACTGAGACTATTGCAGCACACTCAGCCGACACCACTACCGCAAGGACCGATGAGGCTAGACCAGTTGAGCTCTTCGCTCAGCTACGAAGGCGACAAGATGACCCAGCCATTGGCCCCCTTGCATAGTCCACCCAAAGGCACGCTATGCGGAGCTGATAAGAATGCACAAGCGTCGTTCCCGGTATCTGATCTAAGGGTTCCAGAGCATGGGATGCCGCAAGTGACGTATGATATTTTTAACATCCCATAATTAAAAATAAAATAAAAATAAGGGAAATGATTTTTCTAAAATAAAAGGGATTATTTTATTGGAGAAAAGGATAAAAGAACCCAATTAAAGCAAAACAAGGAGAAATACTTCAAATTTGAACCTAATAAATTTATGATGGAATCTATGAGCCAAGACATTTTTTAGGAATTTTTACAAAATTTTAGCAACAGTTCTTCAAGCTCTAAAGGAATATATGAATTTCTGGAATTAATTTAAATCCAAAATACATTTTAAATAGTATTGGGCCGTAACCCCGAATCCTACTCGGCCTAGCCCAGTCCGAAGCCAAGCCAATGACTGGTGGGACCCGCGTGTCGACACCGTCCTCTTTCTCTCTCTCCCACCCGCGCCCGCCTTGGCCCACCCGTCAGCCGCTCACCGGTGTCCCTCTCCCTCTGACCGCCCAAGCCCATTTGTCGGCACTTCCCTTCCGTGCTCGCCCGCCGATAGGTGGGGGCCACCTGTCAGATCCATCGTCTCCGATGGAATTCCCCCCTCCCTTCCCTATTCCGGCGACCACCTTCCATAAATCCGCCGCCCCTTGCCGCGCGGTTTCATCTCTTTTGGAAGCTAGCCATTGCAGTGGGAAACCTCGCTGGAGCAATTTGGAAAGCTCTCGGGTTTCCTCCGTTTCCCTTGCCATAACAACGCCGACGACCCCCTACTTAAACCGATGGTTTCACCGTAGCGCCGACCACTTGTTTGTAGCCCTAGCCACACTCTCCTGACGTGTTGCGACGCCTAGCACCGCCTCTCCTCTGTTTTGGCTCTAGCAACCTCTCGTCGACGCCACAGAGCCCCACCACTCTCACCGATGACATCATTAGGACCAGTGATGCCTCCCCGTCCTCGGCCACGTCCCCGTTGGCCGTGAAGACCACCAGAACTCATTGTCGACGTCAGACCCGAAAAGCTTCACTACCTATTCTCGTCGCCGGTCATCGTCAGTCGCCCTTCGCCGCCATCTCCGGTATGGTCGTGATCCCCTCCCTCTCCTCTTTCATTTTCTGCCTAAATCTAGGGCTTAGCCCCCTCGTCGTCGCCATCGCCATCGCGTCCAAGCCCCGCCGTCGTCGAAGAAAAAGGGGGTATTTACCCCTTAGGCGCGTGTCATGCCGGACATGATCTTGGCCGCATCTTTGCGATCGAACGACCGTTGATCTGCGTTGAATCGGCACGGGCTCATCAGAGCCGTCAGTTTTCATTTAAAATTCCCGCCTCACGCCTGGCCACCCGATCTGGATCTGATAGTCTAGATTGGCTCGGTCCACGCGCACAGTGCGCGGGTCCGTGGTGGGCCTAGCTCACCGTGGACCAGAACTCATTTTCAGTTTAAATAAAAATTCAGAAATTAGTTTAAACTTCCAAAATTCATAACTTGCTCAAATTAACTCCAAATTTCACCATTCAAATTTTTTAAATCTGTCTTTTTATTCTCTACATTTTTATGCAATAAAACAATATGTTTATTTTGCACATTTTATTTTTTTTAAATAATAATTCAAAAATCCTTTTAGGATAAATGTGTAATTCAGATATTAAAAATTCAGAACTCTCTGGAAATATCCTAAAATACAGATAAATAGTTTCATAAAAACAATAACTTCATTTCACTATTTTAATCCAATAAAAAGCTTATATGCTTGTATTGGTTATTTTGGATTGTTTATTGAATGTCGTATTTATTTTCTTGTATTGAGAAGACTACGACGCCGTCGAGGATCTGGAGTTTTACCCCGAAGTTCCACCTTCACCGTTTGCGGATCAAGGCAAGTCACAAACCCCAAGTTGATCATATTTGAACCCTGTTTTCATAACTACCTCTATAACTCATAGGAATTAAATATTGCATTAGTCTAATCTCAAGCCCTAAATTATATTTATTAGATCTCCGTCCTTGTGTGTAAACCCAAGCCATGCTTATTGAGCCTAAACTCCTTGTCACTTTTAAATATTATATTAGCTAGTGTCCAATGTATTAACACAACTACTATAGGTTAAAAGAACGAGTCGTAGATAGTTGGATTCTACTATATGATTTCCCCGTTATTCTCATCTCTGGATTCTGTTGGATTTGGCTATGTTATAAGTATGGTGGGTTCCGGGTGAAAGCTAGGGCATTGGTTGGTCGCACCCGGGGCACTATAAGGACCGCTCTGCGGGATCTGTTGCAAAGCACTTCCGTACTAACCACAAGTATAATGGGTAAGTCCTAACTGGAGGTATGGATCATGCCAACTTAAAGCACCATAGTGGAGGAGGCAAGGGGCAACCTGCGGGTGACTTGTACCGACGAGGCTCAAGGGGGGGTACGGTGTTGGCCCGACATGTCGGGGCACCGTATGAAACCTATAAGAGGATGTTATCGAATTGGTGTGTTCCATGCTGAAGGTTTTGGCATGAGTTCCCGTGGTATGGATCATCTCGTACACTTTGGTGTGCATGGATGAGTGTGTGCCTTGTAGGTACAATAGTACACCTTTGATCAGAGTATAATCTTTTCGAAAAGTCATGCCCACGGTCAAGGGCAGGTTAGGCAATGTTAACCGCAGTTAGTTTACTTCTGTTTGAATGATTGTGTGATTCATGACATGTAAGGACTGTTGAGCGAGGGTGGCTTGAATGTACCCCTCGAGTTAGAAGATGATGCATTACACATGTTTAATTCTCTGTACTAATAATTTGCTTACATTAAATGCTTTACAAATACGCTTTTCTGCAAAAGTAAGCCACTACCTTCCTTGTTATTACTCTGCGTTATACTTGCATTCGGTGGCTTGCTGAGTACGATTGTACTCACCCCCGTTGACTTACACCACCAGAGGCCATCTACTACGAGGAGGATAAAGGTATGGTGTAGCGACCTAATCAAGGCGAGACTGGAAGGAGGCATTCATCTAGGAGATTCATTTTATTAGTTTCTCTTTGATTTAACTCTTTTGTAATAATATGGTCTACGAACCATGAATGATTGGCGTATTGTACACAGTCGCGTGATGAACATCTTGTTTTATTGTTTTTCTATGAAATTTCAATAAAGTCCAGGTTTTATTAAATCCGGGCGTTACAAGATGGTATCAGAGCCGACTTGACTGTAGGAAACCAAACAGACCTGACCCTAGGATTTATATTACCAGTATTTTTACAAACTATTTACTATCTCGTCTTCCAAAATTGTTACCAAAATTCTCTCTTTTGTAGATGCCGATACACACCATGGGAGGTTTTCTTCGCGATCACGATGGCTTCGTTCACGAGCTCCGCATGCTCGTAGACTTCCTCGGGTTTGATCATGAGCCCGCGTTTCACAGGATCTTTCCCGATGTGAACGAGGGATACTGCGAGGTCACTATCGTCACCCGCTCCTCCGGCACGCACCCAGCCTTCTACACTCACGAAGTCGGAGGACCCACTTTCGTGGTGGCTAGCCAGCGCGCCACACTTCAGGCCCTCTCTGAGCTTCGGATGCTCTATGACGGACAACTCCACGACACCGCCTACTGCTTCATGCCCATGCGCACCCAAGGAGTCATCGCAGTGTCTACGTCAACACCTACTCCCAGTGCAACTCCGTCATCGCCCGCACCACACGTCTACTCCAGGCGATGGACGATCTTCACACGGAAGCAATACTCTACGCCGACAGCCAGCATGACACCATCGATTACTACTGCCACACGTCGGAGAATCTGAACCGCGAGAACATAGAGCTTCGTCTCTAGGTCCAACAGGGGCGCCACTTGGCCGCCGATGTAGCAAAGTTGTAGCGTCAGAACTGAGATGATGCGCCAGGGCATCGCTGACACCGCTTAGTTGCACCGCCAGATCGAGGAGCTATAGAAGGATCTCGAGGAGGTCGCTCCCCTTCCACCGCGCAAGCAGAAGGCGCTTAGGACCCCCTCAGCCAGGCCCAAGAGGATCTCGCGCAGCGCATCTTCCGCTGGGCCCTCCAGCTCCACTACTCCTGCACCGACCGTCCCCACAGAGCCGACGATCGATCCCTCCCCCGAGCTATTTTAGACGCTAGTTTACGATTGATTGTTTTGATTTTGTTATGCTTGTAGTGCCGCTCATGTTGGATATAAGGCATGAGTGAAGATTAAATAAGAATTTAAGAATAAGGATGTAAGCATCAAAGTCTAAACTTTTATTTTGAAAAATAAAGTTAGTATTGTTTCCCCTTAAAAATTTGTATCTCCTTTGAAAACCCCTCATCTTCAGGATGGCCAACGAGCAAGGATCGGATGCCCCACTCAACAGGAGCGACTCCGAGAACTTGCCCTAGTGGGGAGCCACCGGCCAGCGGCAGGCCCCAGTCAGTCAATCATCCTATTTTGGCGGAGATGATGGCAAATCAGAATCAACTGATTGCCACACTGCTGACCTAGATGCAGCAACAGTAGAACCAGATGCAAGAGCAACATGCTCAATTGTTCTGTCTTCAGCAGCAGCAACCGGAACCTCCCCTTAGACCAGCCGCCCCAGCACCGGCACCATCCTCCCAACTTTCAGAGTTCCTGCATGTCCAGGCCCCCAGTGTTCTCCAGCACCACCAACCCGATGGAGGCGGGTGACTGGTTGAGAACGATTGGTACGAAGCTGGACCTTCTGCCATGCACCAAGCAGGAGAGAGTGGCATTTGCTGCTCACCAGCTTCAGGGACCCGCCGCGGAGTGGTGGGACAACCTTCGTGAGACTCAGCCCAAAGGTCACATCATTTCATGGGCTGAGTTCACCGCCGCATTTCGTGCTGCTCATGTCCCGGAGGGCGTCATAGCCCAGAAGCAGCAGGAGTTTCGGGATCTGTAGCAAGGAAGCAGGACCGTTACAGAATACCTGCATGAGTTCAACCAGCTAGCCCGGTATGCACTAGAGGAGGTACGCACTGGATGCAGCCCATCAGTCCAAGTTTCTTCGGGGGCTGAAGGATGAGCTTTCATTCAGCTAGTCTCCGGAGACTATGCCAACTTCCAAAAGAAGAAGAGGATGATCGCCTTCCGTTAGCACCAGGGGATGGCGCAGAGGCCCCGCTTCACACCTCCCCCACCGGCACCCCACTATCGTCTGCGCCCCGTCTACAGGCCAGCTTCACCAGCCAGCAATCCGGGAGACAGAAACCCTCGCCCTGCTCCCGCCGCGCCAGCTGCTCCACCTGCCCCCGCCAAGAAAGCGGAGGTTCTGTGCGACAAACATGGCAAGCCGGTGATATGCTTCAACTGCCGTCAGGAAGGACACTATTCCCACAGTGCCCTCACCCCAAGCGTCCGCAAGGGATCATGGCGAATCCCGCAGTTCACGCTCGCATCAATCACGTCACCGCAGAGGAAGCCCATGCTGTGCCAGAGATAGTCATGGGTAAGTTCTCCGTAAACTCAATACCCGCAGTTATCTTATTCGACACTGGAGCTACTCATTCATTTATCTCAGCAAGTTTTGTGAAAACATATAATCTGAATGAGTGCGAGCTAGCAAGACCAGTACTGATAGCCACCCCCGGCAAATAGACCCTAGCCCACTCCTATAGTCCAAGGGTATGGGTAGATATCCAAGGCATAATATTCTAGGCCGACCCATTCTGATAGAATGTAAAGGCTTGGACCTGATCCTAGGGATGGATTGGTTAAACAAGCACCAAGGAATGATAGAGTGCGCAAGAAGGAAAGTGACTGTGACCAGTGAAGAAGGGACTGTCGTCACGTTTCAGATGCCAAGCTAGAAGCCCGGAAGACTTCACCTGCATCAAATTACCTTAGAGGAAGTACCGGTAGCCTACGAGTACCCGGATGTCTTTCCAGAGGACTTGCCAGGGATGCCACCCAAGAGGGACATCGAGTTCAGGATTGACCTAGTGCCCTAGACCACTCCCATCTCCAAGCGACCCTACCGGATGGCTGCAAACGAGCTAGCAGAGATGAAGCGGCAACTAGAAGACCTTGAGCGGAAAGGATACATAAGACCCAGCACATCCCCGTGGGGAGCCCCCGTTATCTTCGTCGAGAAGAAGGAAGATAAAGCTAAGCGTATGTGTGTGGATTATCGAGCTTTGAATGAGGTGACCATCAAGAATAAGTACCCTCTACCCAGGATCGATGATTTATTAGATCAACTGAAAGAAGCCATGGTATTCTCCAAGATCGACCTCCGGTCCAGATATCATCAGCTGAGGATTCGAGAGGAAGACATACCTAAGATGACATTCACTTCCTGCTATGGACTATACGAGTGCACCGTCATGTCCTTTGGATTAACCAATGCCCTGACCTTCTTCATGAATATGATGAATAAAGTGTTCATGGAGTACTTGGATAAGTTTATCATGGTATTCATAGATGATATCATCATCTATTTCAAGAGCCGAGAAGAGCATGAGACCCACATCCGGTTGACCCTAGGAAAACTCAGGGAACATCAGTTATACGCCAAGTACAACAAATACAAGTTTTGGACGACGGAAGTAAAGTTCCTAGGGCACATTATCTCAGCGCAAGGCATCACGGTAGACCCTGCCACCATAGAAGCAGTTACGGATTGGCTGCCACCCACTAACGTATCTGAGATACGAAGTTTTCTGGGATTAGCAGGCTACTACCGTCGATTTATTGAGAATTTCTCCAAGATAATGAAGCCCATGACCAAGTTGCTACAGAAAGGAGAGAAGTTTGAATGGACTTCGGAATGCAAGGAAAGTTTTTGGACCCTCAAGCCACGATTGGTGTCAGCACCAATATTGACCCTACCGGATATAAGGAAAGACTTTCATGTCTACTGCGACACATCTCGTGAGGGGTTGGGTTGTGTTCTTATGCAGAACGGAAAAGTTGTCTCATATGCCTCCCGACAATTGAGGACACACGAGTTGAACTACCCCACCCATGACCTAGAATTGGCTGCGGTAGTGCACGCTCTGAAGATATGGAGGCACTACCTTGTTGGAAACCATTGCGAAGTCTTCACAGACCACAAGAGTTTGAAGTATATCTTCACGCAGCCGTATCTCAACCTTAGGCAAAGGAGATGACTAGAATTGATAAAGGACTACGACTTAGGCATTCATTACCATCCTGGCAAAGCGAACGTGGTGGCTAATGCGTTGAGTCAAAAAGGATACTATACTGCCACCATGGTTCAGGATCACGCGTCTTTGCTGTATAAGGAGATGGAGAGGTTGAACCCCGGAATAACTACTGGAGCCTATTTAGCCACACTTGAGACAAGACCAGTCTTAATCGATCAAATCCGTGATGCTCAGTTAGAAGATCCAGATATAGCAGCGATCAAGAAGAACATGAGACAGGGCAAGGCCCTGGGGTTCTCAAGACGAGAACAACACGGTATGGTTCAGAACCAAGATATGTGTGCTTGATAAACCAGAGTTAAGGACCCTTATTCTAAGAAAGGCCCATGACACTTTGTACTCCATCTATCCCGGAAGTACAAAGATGTACCAGGATTTGAAGGAAAGATATTGGTGGGTCAGTATGAAAAAGGAAATTGCTCAGTTTGTAGCGGAATGTGACACCTGCCGGCGAGTAAAAGCAGAACATTAGAGGCCAGTAGGATTGTTGCAGCCCCTCAAGGTGCCCGAATGGAAATGGGAAGAGATTGGTATGTATTTCATCACCGGACTCCCAAAGACCCAAGCCGGATATGACTCCATATGGGTAATCATCGATTGACTTACGAAGGTAGCTCACTTCATAGCCATCAAGACAACCTTTAGCAGCCCTAAGTTGGTAGAGTTATACATGGCCCGCATAGTGTGCCTCCATGGAGTGCCTAAGAAGATAGTCTCTGATAGAGGGAGTCAGTTCACGTCTCGGTTCTGGAAAAACATTCAAGAGGAAATGGGGACGAGACTGAACTTCAGCACAACCTACCACCCCTAGACGGATGGACAGACCGAGAGGGTGAATCAGATATTAGAGGATATGCTTAGGGCATGCGCCCTAGATTTCGGAGGTACATGGGATAAGAGTTTACCGTACACCGAGTTCTCGTACAATAATAGCTATCAAGCCAGTCTACAAATGTCTCCGTTTGAAGCTTTATATAGACGCAAGTGTAGAACACCCTTGTTATGGGATCAGATCGGTGAGTCCCAAGTGTTTGGTACGGACGTTCTTTGGGAAGTGGAAGAGAAAGTAAGGATCATCCAAGATAGATTGAAGACAGCCCAGTCCCAACAGAAGAGCTATGCTGATAACCGCCACCGGGATCTAGCCTTTGAAGAAGGAGATCATGTCTACCCCCGAGTCACTCCCCTCTGTGGCATCCTAGATATTTAATATGAGAGGGAAGTTAGCACCTCGATACATTGGACCCTTCTAGATCATCTGACGTCAAGGCGAGGTCACTTACCAGTTGGAACTACCACCATCACTGGCTGGGGTACATGACGTATTTCACGTATCACAGTTGAAGAAGTGTCTTCGAGTTCCAACAGAGCAGGTCGACCTCTAACAGTTGAATATCCAAGAGGATCTGACCTATGTGGAGAAGCCCGTCCGGATCTTCGAAGTAAAGGAAAGGATAACCAGAAGTCGGGCCATTTGTTTTTGCAAGGTTCAGTGGAGCAATCATCTGGTTGAGGAAGCCACATGGGAAAAGGAAGAGGAGTTAAAAGCGCAGCACCCCGGGTTATTTGAGGATTGACCCGAATCTCGAGGATGAGATTCTCTGTAAGGGGATAGGATTGTAACATTCCAGAATTAAAAATAAAATAAAAATAAGGGAAATGATTTTTCTGAAATAAAATGATTATTTTATTAGAGAAAAGGATAAAAGAACCCAATTAAAGCAAAACAAGGAGAAATACTTCAAATTTGAACCTAATAAATTTATGATGGAATCTATGAGCCAAGACAAATTTTTAGGAATTTTTACAAAATTTTAGCAATAGTGCTTCAAGCTCTAAAGGAATATATGAATTTCTAGAATTAATTTAAATCCAAAATACATTTTCTCTCTCTCCCGCCCGCGACCGCCTTGGCCCATCCGTCAGCCGCTCACCCGCGTCCCTCTCCCTCTGACCACCCGGTCCCGTTTGTCGACACTTCCCTTCCGCGCTCGAGGATCCAAAGTTTTACTCCGAAGTTTCACCTTCACCGTTTGCAGATCAAGGCAAGTCACAAACCCCAAGTTGATCATATTTGAGCCCTGTTTTCATAACTACCGCTATAACTCATAGGAATTAAATATTGCATTAGTCTAATCTCAAGCCCTAAATTATATTTATTAGATCCCCGTCCTTGTGTGTAAACCTAAGCCATGCTTATTGAGCCTAAACTCCTTGTCACTTTTAAATATTATATTAACTAGTGTCCAATGTATTGACACAACTACTATAAGTTAAAATAACGAGTCATAGATAGTTTGATTCTACTATATGATTTCCCCGTTATTCTCGTCTTTGGATTCTATTGGAGTTAGCTATGTTATAAGTATGGTGGGTTCTGGGTGCTAGCTACGACATTGGTTGGTTGCACCCGGGGCACTATAAGGACCGGTCTGCGGGATCTGTTGCAAAACACATCCGTACTAACCACAAGTCTAATGGGTAAGTCCTAACTGGAGGTATGGATCGTACCAACTTGAAGCACCATAGTGGAGGGGGCAAAGGGCAACCTGCGGGTGACTTGTACCGATGAGGCTCAAGGGGGGGTACGGTGTTGGCCCGACTCGTCGGGGCACCATATGAAACCTATAAGAGGGTGTTATTGAATTGGTGCATTCCATGCTGATGGTTTTGTCACGAGTTCCCGTGGTATGGATCATCTCGTACATTTTGGTGTGCGCGAATGAGTGCGAGCCTTGTGGGTACAATAGTACACCTCTGATGAGAGTATAATCTTTTCGAAAAGTCGTGCCCATAGTTAAGGGTGGGTTGGGCAATATTCACTGCAATTAGTTTACTTCTGTTTGAATGATTGTGTGATTCATGGCATGTAAGGACTGTTGAGTGAGGGTGGGCTGACTGTACCCCTCGAGTTAGAATATGATGCATTACACATGTTTAATTCTCTATACTAATAATCTGCTTACATTAAATGCTTTACAAATATGCTTTTCCACAAAAGTAAGCCACTACCTTCCTTGTTATTACTCTGCATTATACTTGCATTTGGTGGCTTGTTGAGTACGATTGTACTCACCCCCGTTGACTTACACCGCCAGAGTCCGTCTACTACGAGGAGGATGAAGGTCTGGAGTAGCGACCCAGTCAAGGCGAGACTGGAAGGAGGCGTTCATCTAGGAGATTTATTTTATTAGTTTCTCTTTGATTTAACTCTTTTGTAATAATATTGTCTACGAACCATGAATGATTAGTGCATTGTACGCAGTCGCGTGATGAACGTCTTGTTATATTGATTTTCTATGGAATTTCAATAAAGTCCAGGTTTTATTAAATCTGGGCGATACAATATCGCAAGAGATCCCCCGGCAGACCTCATGCCACCAAGGGGGCACCCGATGTCATCCCTCCTAGATATCACCGGGCGGTGCACTATGGAGCAATGCCCTACAGTGATGCAAGGCAATACAGATATGACGCGGCTCAGCAAGACCAGTATCAATAGGCATCAATGCATGTCCAATGTCCATCGCCGGGTCAACATGAAGATGAGTAGGTGAATTGGATCACAGAGCTCATCAAAGATCAATTCGGGTTGAAGCCCAAAGAGCAAACATATATGTACTGGCGGCTGTATCCCGAGTGGTTTGATCGAGTGCCGCTGCCAAACCGGGACAAGGTGCCAGATTTCACAAAGTTCTTAGGGTAAGACTCGATCTTTATGATCGAGCACATTAGTCGGTTCCTCGCCCAGTGTGGGGAGGCATCGGCTGACGAGGCACTAAAGATCCGGTTGTTCCTGCTATCCTTATCAGGATCGGCCTTTGCGTAGTTTTATTCACCGCCGGCGGATTCCATCAGAGGATGGGCAGTCCTAGAGAAGAAATTTCACAAGTACTTCTTCGCCGGCATCTAGGAGATGAAGTTGACCGACTTGACATCGGTGAAGCAAAGGATTAACGAGTCGGTCCCCGACAATATACAGTGGTTCCGAGACGTACGAAACATATGCTACATCATGAACCTCACTAATAGCTAGTTGGCAGAGCTGGCGTTTAAAGGACTCCTGAGCCCCATCAGAGAGAAGTTCTCATCGCATGAGTTCTAAAGCCTCTCGCAACTGGTGCAAAGGGTATCGGCCCATGAGAGCTTATTCCAAGAGGCCAGACATGACAAATAGTATAAGAAGGTTGCTTATACCCAAGTGTACCACCTAGACTCCGACGAGGGCAGCGACTCTAACGCAAAAGTCAAGATGACCGAGTGGTCCAAGAACAAGAAGTAGGTCGCATGTCCATGGATAATATCGGCCGAGAAGGAAGAGAGGTATGAATTCGATATCAACAAGGCCAATAAAATATTTGACCTACTACTGAGAGAGAAGCAAATCCACCTATCACCTAGCCATGTAATACCATCCGCCAAAGAACTGAAGAAGAAGAAGTATTGCAAATGTCACAACTCCCCATCGCACCATACTAATGAGTGCAAGGTCTTCAGGCAGCAGATCCAATCGGCCGTAGAACAAGGCCGAATCAAGTTTGATGATGGGAAACAACTGATGAACATAGTCGGCCATCCATCCCCGGTCAACATGGTGCATGCGCACTATAACGACAATCGGCATACAAGGAATAGAAGGTGAACCAGTGGAAATGTCACCTCAGTAGTACTCATCAAAAAGTATCAGAAGAGGTCGGCAGAAAGGGAAGGTAGCGGAGACAACCGTGGCCACTCGTGTTTCAATCCCCATTGGAATTGCGAGTTCTTCTGACTTTGTTGGAATGAAGGGCTACAACTACTGTCCATGGACGTCTGCCCGAGATGCAATGGAGTTTCGGGTGATCATCAACCATGTAATGATGAGATGAGGCCGTGTGATCATAGAACCGTGTGCCAAAGGTTGTAGCCCCCAAGGGTATCAGTGCTATAAAGGCTTGGCTCCATCGGTTCAGAAGGAGTCGACCTGACGGCCAAAGACGACGAAGACACCATAGGAAAGCCGCAGTGGTGCCCCTCGTGAATCTTTACGTGAAGCCAAAAAAGAAGGGACAAAGTATACGACAAAGAGAAGGAAGGGCACAAGTACATGATAAAGGAGTTGATCGGCCGCCTAAGATCAGGAGCGAATGGCGCCCAAAAGATAAGACCGATAATGATGACAAAAAAGATGTGGAGGTAAACATGGTCTTCTTACTTCCTGTAGAGTATCAGTCCATCTCAAAGGAAGACACGGAGTCGACCGATACCATGGCTCAGCTAATGCTGGCTCCACAACCCGCTATTTTTTATAAACCAGAAGATCTAGAACATCGACACCTAAGACCTCTCTATGTCAAGGGGTTAGTCAATGGGAAGTTGATGTCCAAAATGATGATAGACGGAGGGGAAACCATCAATTTGATGCCCTACACCACCTTCCAAAAACTCGGGAAGATGCCGGAAGACCTCATCATAACTAACATGATATTAAGAGATTTCAGCGGCAACTCGTCAGTCACAATGGGAGCTTTATGCATAGAACTAATAGTTGTAAGCAAGACGGTGCCGAGCACATTTTTCGTGATAGAGGGAAAAGGATCCTACAACTTGTTGCTGGGACGTGACTGGATACACGCGAATTGCCGTGTCCCCTCAACAATGCATCAACACCTCATGCAGTGGGTCGGCGACCAAGTGGAGGTGATTCCCACCGATAAATCGGTTAACATTGCTACAACCGATCTATTAATATGGGAGGCAGATGGAGTCGTCTGTTTGTCAGGAAATGCTTGAGATGGGAATTTCTTACAAGTATCAGACGATGGTACCACACTAGTCAGCAAAGAGCCACCCAAGCTTTTGCTATAAGGATGACATTGAAGACGACTTCGGGCAAAACGATGTCGTGACCAATAAACCACTACGGCATGGGCGTCAGGCCGAAGTTAACCTCTATAAGGTACTACGCCTCCAACGAAACAGTAGTGAGTTAACAGTTGCCGCGAGAAGAGGTCGAACGATGAGACTAAGGGAATATTTTCTGATCGTTCAGACAAAGGACACAACCGATGCATATGGTATCGCCTTGAGATAGCTGATGCAAAGGCATCGCCTTTAGCCCCTAAACACAACGAGAAGACTTTGATGCAAAAGAGACCAAACAAAACGACTAAGGAAAACATTCTAATCGTTCGGTCAAACTACATACAGTCAATGTCTATGGTATAGCCTTGAGATGGGCGATGCGAAGGCATCACCCTTAGACATAATCATCAAGAACAAAGAGAATAGAACGCAGAAAACTCAGCAGGCAACGATACAAGATATAAAGAAGTGCTGATATATATATATATTCATGATGTTTTGATTACAATGAGATATGTTACAAGCCCCTGATCGGCGTATGGAGGATCCTTAATTGCTTCATCTCTACAGAACACGCTTCCTCGAAGCACGAACCTGCTAGGACCACCTCCGTTCACCCATATTGTAGGAGTGGGGCGTCGGTTCCAAGGTTCGTGGTGGCCGATACTGCTCCGTATCATATCGGCAAGCCGCGTAGGCTCATGGAAGGGGCCTCCTCATCAACATCCTGCAAGAGGAAAAGACAAGCCCCGATCAGATGAGAGAACAAAAGCAGCAAAAAAGAAAATAGAGAAGGCCGAGGTAGTCATGTCAGGATATGCTTCGGCGCCAGTCGGATGAAACTGTTCTCGATAGGCCAACGAGGATCGACTGAAGACGTGGAGCTTCACCTCATCCCACCACTCGCGAAAGGCGGAGGACATCACCGGACAAGTCGTCTAGGTAGTGACTCTTTCGGAGGGTATCTGTGATGCCCCGATTTAACAAATTGAGACATTATTGAATTTCGTAAGAAAAACAATAATACAAGAGGTTCACCATGCGACAATCGTACATACGACAGTATCCATGGTACGCAGACCATAATTATTACATCATTGTTTTAATAAAACAGTAAAGTAAAATAATTAGAAAACGGCATGACGAACATCTTCTTCAGGATTTTTCTTCTCGACTGGGTCGCTACTCCAGACCGTCTTCGTAGTAAGCATCCTCTGTGGGGTCCAACGGGTATGAGTACAAAAAGTACTCAACAAGCCACCGCAAATGCAAGTAATAGTGCAGGATAATAAACAAGGAAGGGTAATGGCTAGCATTGCGGAAAAGTACAGTTTCAGTTATTGCATTTAGTGTAATCATATTTTAATCGTGCGGAAAGTAAACATGAACATCATCAACATCAACTAACTCGAGGGGTACAGTCAGCCCCATCTCGCTCAACTGGTCCTTACATGTCAATCCATCATGCACATACTTATTCAAAGTAAACTAACTGGGGGATGTCACGCAACCCGCCCTTGACCGTGGGCTCGGCTTTTCGAAAAGATTTAAGACTCTGATCAGAGGTGTACTACTGTACCCACAAGGCACGCACTCATCCCAAACGATATGACCCATTTCACGGGAACTCGTGCCAAAACCTCAATATGAGATGTTCCAAGCGATAACCACCCGCTCTAGGTTTCGCCGGTGCGCCGGGCCGCATCCCGGCTAACGTCGCACCCCCTTTTGCGCCACATTGGTACAAGTCACCCGCAGGTGCAACTTGACCCATCTCCAAATGGTGGCCTCAGTTTGGAACAACCCATACCTTAGTTAGGACTTACCCACTAGTCTTGTGGTTAGTACGTAAGTGTATTGCAACGGATCCCTTAGACCGGTCCTTATAGTGCCCCGGGTGCTACCGACCAATGTCCTAGCTTGCACCCGAAACCCACCATGCATCCACTCATAACCACAACTCCAACACCGACAGAATTCCATAGATGAGAAACAATGGGGATCATATAGTAGAACCATGTACTACGACTCATTTTTATCCTATAGCGATTGTGTCGATACTTTGGACACTAGCTAATAACATTAATCATATGGTGACAAGGAGTTTTGGCTAGAGAGCATGGCTTAGGTTGCACATCAAGGTCGGGGGATCCTAAATAAATATATTGTAAGGGTTCATTTGACTAATGCATATATAACCTATGTGTTTAGCGATAGTTTAATCAAACATGGGTTCAATATGCTCAAAAGATTGGTTTGGTGACTTGCCTTGTTCAGCAAAAGGAGAGGGAGGGACTTCGGGGAAGTACTCCGGCTCCTCGGCGACGTCGTATTCTTTTTGATATAGTAAAGTAAAATAAAAGAACACAACATTCAATCAAACAATATAACATTACATTATAAGCTCATAAGTTAAAGTTGGTTTGATTATAAATAAAATAAATTCAATGGTTAAGGTTCTGTGGTTTATTTCATAATTAAACTTTAAAGGAATTAAAGAGTTGTCTTTTTTTAGAAAAGGGTGTTTAAATGTGATTATTGCCCCATTAAGTTCTCAAATAAAGGTGAAATGAAAAGTTCATGTTAATTTGATGGTTTTTCAGTAAATGGACATAATGGAAATAAATCTAAATTTTTCTGAAGCTTAAACATTTAAGTTTATATTTTAATCTTAAAGGCATTTGAATATTTATTTGAATAATCATGAAAAAGTCAAAGTAAACCTACTGTTTTTATTGCATAAACATGTAGAGAATAATTTTATGAATTTTCTGAAATTGGAATGGTAATTTTTAGAGTTCAAATGCACCAGATATGAATTTTACAAGTTTAAAAGCATTTCTGGAATTTATTTTCAAATTTTAAATCCCTTGGGTCCACGGTGAGCCAGGCCCACGGTGAACCCGCGCACTATTCGCGTGGACCAGTTGATCCAGAGCCGTTGGATCTGGATCCGGTGGCCAGGCGCGAGGCGGGAGAGTTAAAGTGACGTGGACGGCCAGGATTAAAACGTTCGAACCGGTATGCGATGGACGGCTTAGATGCGATGCGGGGTTTTAAAACTAACGGACGCACGAGATTAAAACGTACCCCTTCGCACAGATCTAACGGATCAGATTAAATCACACGCGGGAATTAATCGCCACCGTCGGATCCAGATCGCACTGGTCGTGCGTGAATCCGACACGGCACGGGTACTCGACCCGTGCCGGTCAGTCTTCTCCGACGACGGCAAGCGGGACAGCGGCCACGGCGGGCGACGGCGGTCGATGCTAGGGCCTAAAATGGAAGGAGGGCGATGAGGGGGTCACGAAGGTACCTCGGCGGCGAGAAAAGGTCGACGGAGCTAGGCCGGCGACGAGCGGAGGCGGTGGAGGCGTCCGGGTCCTTGGTGGCGACGGCGATCCGGCGGGGTTCGTCGCCGACGGAGTGGTGGCCGAGGTTGGTGAGGTCCCGGCGGTCACGACGGTGCGGTCAGCGTGGACGGAGAAGGGCTCCGGCGACAGCGAGCGACGGCTGGAGAGGGGATGGCGGCGGTGCGCTAAAACTTGGAGTGAGGGCGTTCTGTGCGTTCTCGCAATGTGTAGGCGTGGGGGTGAAATGCGGGTGGCCGGGGGGTTTAAATAGGGTCACCGGCGGGGGCAGAGGGGGCGCAATTGACGGTGGCCGAGGGTTAACGCGTTTAAAACGTCGGCGAGGTTCGGGTGGCATGCAGATTCATCGAACCGGGACGCAATCGGGCTGGGTTTAATGGGGGAAACGGTCACCGGAGCGTGGGGGTTTGAATGTCGGGCTCAATTTGAGAGGAGGGGGTCGGGGGCAACGGATCCGAGGCGCGTTATTGCGTCGGCCGGCGAGGGGGGGGGGATTTGGGGGCGGATCTCGCGGAGACGAAGGATCTGACAGGTGGGGGCCACTGGCCAGTGAGCGCGAGCGAGCGGGGTGGCGACTGACGGGTGGGGCCGGGCTCGGGCGCGCGCACGTGAAGAGAGGAGGGGTCGCTGACAGGTGGGGTCCGGTTGTCAGTCCGAGCGCGCGGGTGGAGTGGGCTGGGCCGGCCGGGAGAAAGAGAATGGAGGGAGGGGAGCCCATTACTGTTTTAATACATTCCTGAATAAAAATAATTGCAGAAAATAGTTTAAACCTTTTGGGGCATTTCCAAAGTGGATAAAAATTTGTAAAAATTCTCAAAATCATTTCTTGGTCTTGGGAGTTTATACAAAAATTTCCAGCTCTTGGTTTGGCCATCTACTCTATGCTGTAGTTCAAAGGGGTATAAAAGAGTATCAAAAGTATTTTCAGAAATACAAATTCCAAGGAATTGAATTTAATAATATTTTTATTGTTTTGAAAATTTGGGGTGTCACAGTATCCCATCGGCCATATGGGAGAGGCGATCCCACTCTAGCGCACTCATGCCCCTTCCGCGGGCTTGGATCCGTCCGATGAAGAAGAGATGAGGAGGATGCTGGCCGAAGCCCAACTGCCTCGAGAACAATGACGGGTGGTAGAACTCATAGGAGCACCACCGGAAACGATCAACGGTAAAATTGACTGGGAGCAAGCAGGGAAAGGAGGTGACGAAGAAGATACGGAAGGACTCTGCGTCTCTGGATGCATTGGGAAAAACTAGTCGATCAGGGAGCGTGTACTCCGAATGGAAACCAAAAGGAAACCATATGATTCGATTGGAGAATCCAAGGTAGAAGAGCTTGAAGGATGTGGCCAAAGCCACGGAGGAGATGGGAACAGAAGGACGATACGAGGCCGGTTCGCCCAAGGAGCGGCACCAATGGAAAGTGGGAGGCGCCGACTCTAGAAAATTGTTGGGAAATAGTGACTAGGAAAAAGGGGCCTCTCTAGTGGCTTCAACAGTATAGACATTCAGCCAGAGTTGAAGAAGCCACCAGGGACCCCGACGCCGGCCGGTGAAGTTGCCAGCTGATAAATCGACTGACACGAGAAGATAACAACCCAAAGGGATCCGCTCGTGGGCGGCAAGTCGCTCAGGCTCTTGGAGCTCGGCTGCATCAGTTTGATCTCCAGCAAAGAGGTGAGTCCTGCCACCCTGACTTCTGTGCCAACTAGGTTAGTATCCTCACAACAGCATCGATTTAGTTCGATCTCTTGAGGAGAACGATAAAATAGCTCAGTCGACGGTTGTTCTCAGTGTATTTGGCTAGGTCTAAGGCTGCATTAGTTAGGTTTGATCTGTTAAATTGAAGTGATCTGGGTTTGATAGCTTGAGGCTTCATCGGTTAAGTCCGACATCTCTTGCTGTTGTGTTTTTCATGTCGTATACTGTTCATCTAAATAAAGTTTGCCTGATTCGTTGATATATTGTTTAGATCATCGTGACTCGCTATTGTCTTGGTTAGGTCCGATCTAGTTATTGTGATGATTTCCATGATATATATTTATTATCTAGCATGCTTTATTTATTTCTATTGTACAAGCTAATAAGTTATATTTAATTCATCTACGTATCATGTTCACTGTCAAAGGGTGCACATCGGCCTTTATGCGTATTCTGTCTTTTGCATCAGCCAATGGCACGATCGCCTGATTGGGCCTTCTTCGGCTATCGGTCGTCCGACCGATTGGCGTGCTAGTTCATGGTTTTATATTTTACACCACAACCATCGGCTTGCCAGTCGATCGGCTATGCTACTAATATCTATATTTTCCGATGCCTTATCAGTTGCAAGGTAAAACTGATTGGCATGCCCTGAACCCTTTTATAATACGTAGGACCTGCACTGGAGTAAAGCAATTCTCCCAGGCCGCGCGTGTTCCAGTGTGTGACCAAAAAACACACCAACACCAATAAGGACTTGGCGTGGTCAATAAAAGTTAAAGAGGTTCGGTCAAAAGTTCATCAAAGAAGCTCGTACATTATACATGACCGGATATGGAGGAGCCGATAGAGATAAAGAGATAGAGATAAAAGCTAGAATTGGTTATGATCGTATTGGACGGTAATTTCTATATTATAAATATATACGTATTAGGTAGATTAGAAGACACACAAATACAACCACAAACTACTCTCGTCACATCACTACCCTTGTTCATTCAAGGTTAATCTCGGTGGGACTAGTGTTGACGCCAAAAATTGGTCAAGGCGCAGCCCCAATAAGGACTTAGCATGGTCAGCAAAAGTCAAAGAAATCCAGTCAAAGAAGTTTGTCTGTTGCACGTGACCGAATATGAAGGAGCCGATAGAGGTGAAGATGGAGATACAAACAAAATCGGTTGCAATCGTAGTGGATGGCAAGTCTTCAGACTATAAATATGTACCTATTAGCTAGGTTAAAAGAATCTACGATGACAAAAAATAACCACGAAATTACTCTCAGCGCATCACCACCCTTGTTTATTCAAGGTTAATTCTGGCGGGACTTGGCACTTAGAGCTGGGCTGCATTGTTTCGATCTCTAGCGAAGAGGTGAGTCCCACCACCTAGTGATCAGATTGGCTAAGCTAGCTTCGTCCAAGGCGACATCATTACGATCTCTAAAATTGAATTTCCCCATCATCGGTCCGATGGTGCAGACATTGCGTATTGGTCGATCGTTTAGTCTTGCCCTGTGGTCCTTCACTGATACTCATGTATTAGAGTATATCGTGTCCATCAGATCAACAGTTGATCGGCGTTGCTACTAACTGTTTTGTTGTACCTTATTGGTTGTAGGGTCAAATTGATTGGCACACTAAGAACCCAAAGAATTTAGGACCTGCACTGGAGTTAAGTTGATCTGCCAAGCCACGCGTGTGACCAAAAATGACACCGACACGCTTTTTGACATGCCTACTGGGACCACCCTCAGAAGACTCAACCATGGTGGGCGTACTCAACAATAGTAACATCATCCCGATCACCTTGGAATCATTGACCGACAAGCAGAGGGCATAGGTGCAGGAGCACGTAGATAATTACCAAAAAATGTGCCTTGAGTCCTTCGACATGACCCGATCTGCCCCGTCTAGAGAAATCAATTGCCGAAGCTGACCCTGACCGGAGAGATTGTCCAACGGACTGAAAGTCCCTAGATTAGTTTTCAAGAAGTCATCGACAATGCTCTCCACCATGCCCTCATCAATCAGTTCGAGGTATTGATCAAAACCATGCATGGGTTGATCAAAAAGATCATTGAAGACACAATAGCTCGCGAGCCGACGCATGGTCTGGTATACTTCCCCATCAACCATCCACGTATACTACAGAATCCGCAGCACACTCGGCCGGTGTCGCGCCCCGATTTAATAAATCAGGACTTTATTGAAATTCCATAGAAAATCAATAAAACAAGATGTTCATCATGCGACCACGTACAATACGGGCAAACATTCACGGTTCGTAGACCGCATTAATACAAAAGTGAATAAAGGTGAAGAGAAACTAATAAAATAAGGGTCCTAGATGAACGCCTCCTTCCAGTCTCGTCTTGACTGGGTCGCTACTCCAGACCTGCATCCTCCTCGTAGTAGACGGGCTCTGATGGTGTAAGTCAACGGGGTGAGTACATGGGTACTCAGCAAGCCACCGAATGTAAATATTATGCAAGATAATAACAAGGGAGATAGTGGCTAATTTTGCGGAAGCGCGTAATTTGTATAGCAATTAAATGTGAACAATTTATTAGTACTGAAACGTAAACATGTGTATGCATAATCATCTTCTAACTCAAGGGGTACAGTCAGCCCCACCTCGCTCAACAGTCCTTACATGCCATGAATAACTCAACCATTCAAACAATAGTAAACTAACTGCGAGTAGTCACACAACCCACCCTTGACCGTGGGCTCGGCTTTTCGAAAAGATTAAATTTACTCTGATCAGAGATGTACCACTGTACCAACAAGGCACGCACTCATCACCTACACCAAAGTGTAACAAGATGACCCATTTCACGGGAACTCGTGCCAAAACCTTCCATATGGTCCTCCCTGACTCAACAGCACCCTCTTATAGGTTTCATATGGTGTCCCGACGCGTCGGTGCCCCACCATACCCCCCCTTGAGCCTCGTCGGTACAAGTCGCCCGCAGGCTTGCCCCTTGCCCCCTCCACTATGGTGCATTGAGTCGGAGTATTCCATACTTCCAGTTAGGACTTACCCATTAGACTTGTGGTTGGTACGGAAGTGCTTTGCAACAGATCCCGCAGACCGGTCCTTATAGTGCCCCGGGTGCGACAAACCAATGCCTGAGCTAGCACCCGGAACCCACCATACTTATAACTTATCCAACTCCAACGGAGTCCAGAGACGAGAATAACGGGGAAATTCATATATCAGAATCCAGCTATCTACGACTCATTCTTTTTATCCTATAGCAGTTGTGCCGGTACATTGGGCACTAGCTAATAATTTTATATTAGAGTGACAAGGAGTTAAGGCTCAATAAGCATGGCTTGGGTTTGCACACAAGGACGAGGATCTAATAAATATAAGAGTAAGGCTTGATATTTGACTAATGCAATAATATCCTATGAGTTATAGCGATAATTTATTAAAACATGGGCTCAATGATGATCAACTGTTTCCACAGGGGTGGTCGATGACTTGCCTTGATCAGCAAATGGGGATGGAGGAACCTCGGGGTAGAACTCCGGCTCCTCGACGAACTCGTAGTCTTCTCGATACGGAAAAATAAACAATACATTCAATAAACAGATAAAAATCCACCAAATAATTAAACATATATGTTTGTGGGTTTTATTATGTGTAATAAGGTTTTAATATTCTGAAGTTTCTGATGAAAAACAGTAAACCTATATTTTAAGGTTTTCCTAATTTATTTTCTGATTTAATAGTTTTAACCCTAAGGGGTTTTTATTCATTTATTTATTAAGAATATTTTGGGTAACAGTAACATACTGTTTTTATGGCATTAATGTGTATAGAATAATATACTGAATTTAACAAAATTTGAATGGTGAAATTTAGAGTTAAAATGAGCAAGTTATGAATTTTCAAAGTTTAAATCAATTTCTGGAATTTTATTTAAACAAAATAATGGGTTTTAGTCCACGGTGAACCAGGCTCACGGTGGACTGGCTACTGTGCGTGTGGACCGGTTGATCTAGAGCCGTCGGATCTGAATCTGGCGGCCAGGCGCGAGGCGGGAGGGGTTAAGTGAAATTGGACGGCTATGATTAAAAACAGAGCGAACGGGTACGCGTGGACGCCTGAGATCGCTCGAGGGTTTTAAGTGGCGATCGACGGCCGAGAGGCCTCGATACCCCTTTGACTAGATCCGAGGGCCCAGATTAAATCCCGAAGGGATTTAATCCTAGCCCTCCGATCGCGATCGTGCGTCCAGGGCGCGATCCGGCACGGCACAACGTAAGGGGGCACGTACCCCCTTCGTCTCCGGTGACGGCGGCCTCGGGTGCGACGGTGACGGTGGCGACGAGCGCCTAAGGACCTAGCTATCGTCGGAAATGGAAAGAGGAGAGGATGGCGATCACGATGATACCTCCGGCGGTGACGGAGAGCGACAGACGGCGACCGGCGACGAGGGTAGACGAAGGAGGGTGTTCGGGTGGTTGACGGCGACGGTGATCCGGCGGTCTTCACGGCCGTTGGAGGCGTGGCCGAGGACAGGCGGGCGACGACGGACCCGACGGTGGCGGTGGCTAGGGCGAAGGGGGCCGGGATCGACGGCGATCGGTGGCCAGAGGCGGGGAAGGGAAGAAGAGCCAAAAGCCGAGGGGGAGCGCTCTGGAGTGCGTAGCTCGGGTTTAGGCGGTGTAGCAGAGGGCGGTGGCCGGAGGGGGTTTATATAGGGGGTTCGCTGGCGTCTAGATGGAAGGAATCCGAGGGGTTCCCGTGAGCTCCGGCGAGGGCTTCCAAACTTTGGCCATGCTTCCATAATCGCGAAACCGCATCGCTTATAGATGGAAAGGGGGCGGTGGTGCTCGGGGAAAGCGATCCGGGGAAATCCGAGAAAATGTGGCGGCCGACGGCGAGGAAATCAGAAGAGGATCACCGAGGAGAAGGAAGGGGGATCCCCTTCCATGGAGAAGACGAAGCTGACAGGTGGCCCCCACCTGTCAGTGGTCGAAATGAAAATAGGAGGGCCGATAGGCGGGCCACGGATGTCAGGGAGTGAGGGCGAGAGAGGGGAGGCTGACAAGTGGGCCAGGCGAGGCGTGGTGGAAGAGAGAGGAGCGAGGGAGTGCGCCGATAGGCGGACCCCACTTGTCAGTGGCTCAACGATGGGCTAGGCTGGGTTGAAGGCAAATTCGGGGTTGAGGGCCATTAAGGTTTAAAAATGATTTTCTGATTAAAATAAATCTAGTAATTCATATATTTGTTGAAGGGTTGAATCACTGTTGATAACAATTTGGAAAAATTCCTAAAATTATATTTTGGCCTCTAGTTCATCTCATAAAATTTTCAAGTCCAGATTTAGAATATTTATCTCTGTTTGGCTTTAATAGGGCTCTTTAAGGGTTTTCTTTAATTATAAATTCCAGAAATGTATTTAATAATACTTTTCTTTTCTTTTAATTATTTTTAAATTCTGGGGTGTTACAGCTGGCGTCACCACCACAAGGGGAGATGAGGTAGGATCCACCAAACACTTCGTTCGATATTGAAGGAAGCATGACGGCCCAGCTACCAACTACTATGCTCCAAGGGATAGGCAGATGGGACCCATCACAAAACATGTATGTCCTCGGGTGGGGCACACTACCATCCAATCCTTCGACCGCTCCATGGGAGCCAGTTAGGAAAGAAGTGCCCCAACCTACGTATGGAGTCGTAAGGAATATGTTTCCCAATCTCGTGTCGTCAAGGGGGGCACCCGATGGCATCCCTTAGGGGTACCACCAGACAACATACTGTGGAGTGCAACCCTACACCAATGAAGATCAATACAAATACGGTGCGACTTAGTTGGACCAATACCCTCCAGCTTTGGTGTTTGACTGATACCCTGTGTCAAACCATCGAGAAGAAGATTGGGTGAATCGGGTCACTGAAGTTATTCAGGACTAGTTTGGACTCAAACCCAAGGACCAGACGTACATGTATCGATGACCATACCTAGAGTGGTTTGATTGGGTGCCGCTGCCAAGTCGATACATGGTACCCGATTTTACCAAATTTTCGGGACAAAATTCGATCTCAACGATTGAACATATCAACCATTTCCTCGCATGGTGTGGGGAGGCTTCAACCGTTGAGGAACTAAAGGTCCAATTCTTCCCACTATCATTATATGGATCTGCCTTCGCATGGTTCTCGTCATTGCCAGAAAACTCTATCAGGGAATGATGGGCGGATCTAGAAAAGAAGTTCCATAAGTATTTCTTTGTGAGCATACATGAGATGATGCTTACTGACTTGACAGCAATGCGACAGAAGATGGATGAGTCAGTGCAATAATATGTTTAGAGGTTCTAGGATGTGCATAGCAGAGGCTACAGTCTGAGCCTCATTGACACCCAACTAACAGAATTAGCATTCCAAGGACATTTGAACCCTATAAAGGAAAGATTTTCGTCGCAAGAGTTTGAGAGCCTCTCACACCTAGTACAGAGGGTATCAGCACACGAAAGCTAATTCCAAGAAGCAAGGAGGAATAAATATCAAAAGAAGATCGCATACGCCTAAGTATACCCCTTAGATTCCGACGAAGATAGTGAGGCCGATGTAGAAGTGAGGTTAGCAGAACAGTCCATGAATAAGAAGACGATCATGTGTCCCTGGGTGAAGGCATCCGGCGAAGAGGAGAAGTAGGACTTCCACATCAATAAAGTCGATAGGATATTTGACCTACTGCTCTAGGGGAAAAAATCTAGCAACCTCATAACCACGTGATACTGTCTATTGATGAGCTAAAGAAGAAGAAATATTGCAAGTGGCACAACTCTCTATCACACCACACCAACGAATGTAAAGTATTCAGGCAGTAGATCCAATCGGTTGTGGAGCAAGGGTAGATTAAGTTTGATGATAGAAAAAAGTCGATGAACATGGACGAACATCCTTTCTCGATCAATGTGGTGCACGTGCATCATCCCAACAACTGGCATGAACAAGATGGGCACACCGACAAGGATCGACATGCTTGATTGAGACTAATCAATAAGTACAAGAGAAGAACTAGGGAAGAAGCGGACCATGGAGATGACCGAGATTACACCCGGTTTAACCCTCATTGGAACTATTAATTTTTCAGGTTCTACTAGAATGAAGGGATGTACCTGCCATCAATGGACACTTGCCTTAAATGCAATGATGGGACATGCAAGTGGGGAGGCGTCTAGAGGACCCACAACAGTGGAGGAAGGTCATACAATAAGAAAGGGTCGAGAGTCTGTTGGAGGTCATCACATGAAAGCCATCGGTGGATGAAAGGCTCGGTCCCATCAATACCAAGAAAGGTGACCGATCGGCCGATGGCAAAACAATAGTGAGTAACCCGCAGTGGTGCCCGAGCCATATTTTCACGAAGAACCAGAAGAGAAGGGTGCAGCGACTACGACAGAAGGAGATAGAAGGGTCAAAACATGATTATGAGATTGACCGACCTAAGAAAATAAATAGCAGATGGTGGGTTAAGGAAAAGGTCGATGAGGGTGTGACAAATAGTACTTCAACATATCGGGCATACTTTATTTAGATGAATAG
This sequence comes from Zizania palustris, assembly GCA_019279435.1. NCBI lineage: Eukaryota > Viridiplantae > Streptophyta > Magnoliopsida > Poales > Poaceae > Zizania > Zizania palustris. The sequence goes on along the minus strand of JAAALK010001582.1, from coordinate 16,373 downwards.
TATACAACATAAATCAGGTGCAATGGAATGAGATGTCTGACCTAACCAATGAAGTCTCAAACTACGACACCTAATTCACATCAATTTAAGAGATCAAAGAGATGCAACCTTAGATCTAGCAGATACCCCAAGATAAATTGGCGATCACACTGACCAGGCCGATGCCTCAAGAGATCGATACGATGCAGCCTTGATGAACACTGACCTTGCTGATACGATCGTCAGGGTGGTGGGACTCACCTCTTCATTGGAGATCGGAAAGATGAAGTCTGGTTCCAAGTGCCAAATCCCGTTGGGATTAACTTTGGGAATCCAAGGGTGGCGATGCGCCGAGAAGTAGTTTTGTTGTGGTTGATTGTGTGTCTTCTAAACTAGCTAATTGGATACATATTTATAGTCCAGAGACTTATCATCCAAGTAACATCCATCGTAACTGATTCTAGCTTGTCTTTATCTTCTTTTATCTCCATCGGCTTCCTCTTATCTGGCCATTTCTAATAGAACGGGCGAGCTTCCTTGACTAACTTTTGACCATACTTCCTTGACTTTTGTTGACCGTGCGGTATCCTTAGTGGTCCTAGGCTTTGCCAAATTTTGACGTTAACAAATCCTAAATTGGAAGTGTTGATGAAAAAATAAATTCCAGATAGAGAGCTCAAATGGGAAATTCCGGTGACAAATCAAAAGTTCTGACCAAAAATTGAATTTTAGACAAACAACTCAAATCAGAAGTTCCGATCTTCCGATCCTCAAATCAGAACTTCTGAAATTTTTGGCAGCACCCTAGAAAATAGGTCATAACGTTTGACCCCAAACTCAATTTTTGTTGATACTTGACTTTTTGTAAAGCTTATTCAAAGGGCTATCCAACTGAACAAGGACCAATGCTTAAAATCGAAGGAGAAAATGTTATGTATTTGGTTTTCATCAAGATAGCAATGACATAAAACATTTTGAGCACAAAGCTTTGGAACAAACTTCAACATATCCCTCTTAATAGTACGACAGTCTTAGACTCAAATTTAAATAAATAAAATATAATTCACCTTTGAGCCTATGTGGAGTAAAGTGGAGCTTTTCTCTAAATTTGTTTCAACTGAAAATGTTGTTTCTTCACTTTTGAGGAACAACAAGGTTGAAGTCATTTCATCATATGAGACAATTCTTCTACACACACTTAGTTGAACATGTTAGTCCCAAAATATTTATACCTTTGCCTTAAGCAATATCTGCTTTGAATTTTTGCTTGATGTTGATGAACATATAAATTGTGGATGCTTCCATATATTCAAGCCACTTGATATCCTTCGATATTTGAAGCCCATACCTACTCTTCTCTTCATCAACTCTTGCATTTCTTCAATAATAGATGTGGATCACCCCTAGTTTTTTTGGACTTACTTCGTTCATCGGCATAAAGCTTCTACTCACTTTTCACCATCACATTGGTCTTTAGGCGCCAATCCTCCACTTGCCCTTCACCTTTTCATGGTTGTTTGTAGGCGAGTATCACTTTCCCTTCACCATATTTTCATAGAAAACTACTTCTTATCCAACATCTTCAATAGTTTCTTATTGATCATCCACTTTAGCTCGTATTTTCTATATCCATCTATTATACTTAACAAGCTTTTTGATCGAAATTCTACTTATTGATTTTTACTCATGAGCAATCAACATTTTGCTTGATGTCGGAACTTAACCTAACACACAAACTCATGAAAATGGTTAGTCCCAACATCTGTTGTCATGAATCACCAAAACTCAATACAACTCAAGGACTAAGATCTTTCAATTATGTTCTTTGCATGACAAAACTTTTCGTCATAGAAAAGTACTACCCTAAGACATTTCCATGTTCGTCATTGAAGGAATGAGATTCTATGATGCCCACAAATATTTCATCATAAAGTGTAATTTTTGACGGGGCTTCCATGATGAACTGTGCAACAAAAATACCATGTTATAATATAGATTACACAGTAAAAACTACACATAATATGATGATTTGCAACCATCATAGAACACGTACTAGATTCCTTGTAGTGATCTTTGTTACAATCAAGTAGAAGTAATTCACTTCAAACCAACTCAATTAAGAGCATCTCCATTATACTTATTATTTTTTGACTTGCTATTTATAACAATAACAAGTTTCTCTTTTCAAATCGACTTGATATTTTGATATTCAACCATTCAAAATCACATCAATCCACAAATTCATCCACAATCCACATTCACAAACGTAACCAAGCCTCATTCACATTGTCCACTTCCGCAAATCATCCACATTCACAAATGTAATCATTCGAAGTCACAAATTGACATTACAGGCACAAGTCACAAATCCACAACACAACTGCATACAGAGACAAGACATACTCACTCAACACCATCCCCGCCGCTACCTCTCGGATCATTCATATTTGAACCCGAAGGTCCATCCCGAAGCAATAGATAAAATTAGAGAGAAAAATTTTTGGGATCAGAATGGCGACTAGAGGGGGAGTGAATAGGCGCCTCGACAAATTCTTGCGAATATGATGGCCTTTTCAAATCACCCAACACACCTCTAAATGAACAAGCATAAGCAAATGAATTAATACAGTGAAATCCCAAACAAACACAAACCGATGTCCTGATTGATCAAGCACCAATACACATTCCACAAAACTCATTAAAAATCATTCACAGTTTAACCAGGAAAAACATCAAGTGCTAGAAACACACCCTTTGATCATATGTATTTCACAAAGCACAAAATAGCTGTCAGCAAATCACAGTCATTTAAACACGAAACATGCAGAAAATTCTTCAATTATCAGGCAAGTGTTTAATCAATCATTTAAACATGGGAAGAGAGATAAAATAAAACTTACTTGAAATTTTACCTGGTTCTTTCCTTAGCACAAGAAACAAAACAGAAGATGTACCTAGATTAGAGAGCTCCTGGTGTAACTCAGTGTCAAGTCATATGGCAATGTCCTTCACGTGAAGCTTGGTTGGCAAGTAGGAAAAAGCTTTGTGATCCATGATGGCCAGTACACAAAGAAATTAACTAGGTAAAACAATACACCCAAACAAAGAAATCCCAATTCTCAATCTTCAGGATGATAGAACTTTTATACAGAGACGAAGCAACAGAAAAACACACACTTGCTTTATGCAGTAGATTTCAATGGCTGTGACATAAGAGTCTGAAAGCATGCATTGATTGCTACTGGCCAATGGCTGGGATAAAACAGTCTGAGAAACCAAGGGTTGGTTTCGGAGTCTGTGATGAGTGATTGGTAGATTTTATCCTCTGATTCGAAGGGGTCCCTCTGAAGAGGTTCAGAGGTTGTTTCACCGAAGGGTTCGGTGGGTTTGGTTGCTGCAGCTGTTACAGGGAAGTGTGCCTATCGGAGGGGTCCGACAGTACACAATGATTGGGTCGTACCGAAGGTCTCGATACTTTGGGTAGTACACCGGAGTGTGTGCCGAAGGTTGCTTACCCGGAGAGGTCTTCGGGGTACTGGATACACTTGTCTGTTTGTCTATGGTGCGCAGGTGACTTTGGAGGCGACGGACGGTTCGCAGCAAGTGAACCTAGGTCAAGCGGGAGGCTTGATGCCAGGCGAGCAAGGAGCTCGGTCACGAAGGCTGCGAAGGGGTCGAGGTTGGACCTCAGATCGAGGTGCGCCAGGAGAAGGCAGTAAGTGCAGAGTGTGGCTCCGGCTGAAGGTACTCCGAGATGAAGTCCTCGGAGGCGAGGCACTTTGAAGGGTACTCCGAATGGAGTGACTTCGGAGTATTGTGGACAAAGTCCTCAGCATTGAGGCAAGGTGTTCGAAGTGTGCTCTGGAGGGAGGCACTCGAAGGTATACCCGATGAAGGTCTCAGAAGTCGAGGTGCTTCGAAGGCATGGTCCAGGTGAGGTTCATTGAGGAGTGTGCTCAGGGAGAGACTCTACGACGAAGTGCTCATGGAATGCTTCATGCGAAGGCCTTGGACGAAGGAGGGATTTCGAAGGGTGGTACTCCGAAGGTGGCGCTTCAGAGTGAGGCTGACTTGAGGTACTTCGGCCATGCATGGCTTCGGTACATTGACTGACGGAGTTTGAGCTGGGAGAAGCTGCGAAGCCGTGGTGGTCCACTCCGGAGGTGTTGGTGCGAAGGCCCCAAGGGCTATGACGGCTTCGGCTCAAAACTATCACTGTATCGAAGGCTGACTTCGGTGAAGCGAAGGCCGTCAGGCTCAAGGCTTCTCAACGAAGCTACCGCACCCCTCACGTGCGAAGGGGGCTTCAGAAGGCTCTAAAACTTCAAAGGCTGACCGTGTCTGCTCTACAAAAACTGATGCTATTGAGGAGCCATGCTGAATAGCGTGGTCCTCATGGCTCCAGATATGATGAGTCATTGTCAACGATAGTCAAAGAGGATAGAAGTAGAGAAGAGATCTGCTGCGTCATGGGCCACGTGTGACTCAGGTACACGGGTAGCGAGCGACTGTCGGGCTGAGAGAGATGCGAAGTCGGGCTGGCCTAATCCGGGTACATGGGCCAGAAGCAGCAGAAGACCCACTGGGCTGTTGACCAGGATTGGCTTAGGTACACGGGCGGTGAGCGATTGCCGGGCTGAGAGAGCTGCGGAGTCGGGCCGGTCCAATCCGGGTACCTGGTGCAAAGTCGGTGGAGGCTTTGTCAGTTTCGGTGCAAAACTGACGACCGCTGATCTTGTATCGGACTGTCCAGAAGAGAAGCCGTAGTCGCTACGAAAGCTTAGCTTCCGGATAAGTCATCTGTAAATAGGAGTTTACTATTTTGTCCCTAGGCCCACAGTCAGTCAGTTGAGTCTGTAAAAATATCCTAAGGGCAGTCTAGTCTTTTCCTTTTATTTCAGCGTCTGTAAAAACCCTAAGGGGCTGGTGGAATATTCCTAGTCATTGGGCAGCCTATAAATAGGGACCCAATCCCTAGGGTTAGGTCACCCTTTTGCTGAAATCACTTTTAATCATTTCTTTGGGTCATTTCTCTTTGTTCCCTGCGTTTCTCTCCCCTGTGTGTGCGCCGCCAGGTTGATTCCTGCTGTTCATCTTGTTTGCTCTCTGTTTGGATGATTCTATTCCTTCTGGTTCATGTGCAGCATCTCATTATTAGCTCTGCTGTTTCGTTTTGATGTGCGCAGCCATGTTATTTCTGTGTTAATGCTTCACGGTTGCTTCTGTTCTTCACGTGAGGAGTACTAGTTCTTGCTGGTTGCAAGTAGTACTACTTCACTATAGAAACAGTACATTAGTAGTCTAGCTTTGCTTTTTCCTGCGCAGCTTTTTGATCGAATTGACAGGGCCAAGTCCCTTTTCTGGCTGTTATCTGGCGAAGCCCCCTTCTCTGTTCGAAGTCCCTCAGCTCCGTGAGGCAGGTTTCGATCTGACATCCTCGAGGGCTTCGCTTGAACTTCGACTTCACTTTGTGTACTGTGTTTCTAGCTTCGAAGTACGTTTTGTGCTGTCTGTCAGCTTGACATACTTCGACCGTCTGTGCGAAGGTGTACTCCGAGTCGAGCATTTTCGAAGCCAATACTTCGACAAGCTTCGAAGTTGGCTTCGAAGCTTGTCTGTCTGATATACTTCGCTCGTCGTGTAGTTTCTGAGATCTTACTGATGCTGTCATTTCCGAGGGTCACAGTGTGTGTGTTCGGAGCTTGTCATTCGAAATTAATCTTCGGGTCGAAGGTTATAACTTCGTTCATCATACCTCGACCAAGCTAGCTTTGAAGGTAGAGTGTAGGCTTCGTTTTTGTCTTACTGTTGTGTGTTTGGCTTCGCTTATCTTTCGAAGGTTGTTTTCCTGTGGATCGTATTCGAAGCTTTCTGTTCGAAGGATAGGCTTCGAAGTATACTGTTCGAAGTAAGCTTCGATACGATCATACTTCGCTTCGGAGCATACTTCGCTCACTGCTACACTCTAACTAGGCTAGACACAACAAACCTTCGGGACTTCCTTGACAACCTTCGCTAGACTTCGACAAGGACCTCCGAAGCAGGCTTCGACACTACGAAGCAAACTTCGACACTGCGAAGCAGGCTTCGACACAGCATCCATTGAGAAGTTTGACCTGTCATGTCTTGAATGTTTTGTTTATCTGCCTATTAGCATTGTTCTGGTGTTTCTCAGTTTTGACACCGATTGTTTCTAGGCTAGATACTGTTAGACTTAGGCAATCTGTTCACGCTTTGTTACTTAGTCTTTTGAGGTGCGTTGGGTATTGGGAACATGCCATTGATTCGAAAAAATTTTTAGGCGCCCATTCACCCCCCTCTGGTCGCTACTTTCGGTCCTACAAGTGGTATCAGAGCGAGGTTAGGGTTTTTCCATACCATAACCGGTTCTAAACCCTAGTAGTGATCATGACAACTCCTGGCAAGGTCCCGTCCTTGGAAGCCTATGGCTATAACTATTGGAAGACTCGCATGCGAGCCTATCTCATGAGCTAGGGTTCAGACATATGGACATTTGCGTTCACACCATGTTTGTTATACTGCCAGTCACCGAGCATGGTACTGCAGGTATCATTGCCTAGCATCTGAGCAATAGTAAGGCTGTGAACATTTTGTTTTCTGGTTCAGGTCCCACTGAGTTTGAGTGTATGAGCCATCTCTCCACTACGAGAGAGATCTGGGCTACCATTAAGGCACACCATGAGGGAACAGCTCGGGTCAAGGCTCGGCTCTATCAGACCTACCAGCGTGAATATGAGAACTTCACACAAAAGCCGGGTGAATCTGTTGAAGCGTTGTTTGGTCATTTCAGTCGATCATAAACAAGGTTCGAGACAATAAGGCTGAGGGTGCTCAGTTAGTCTCAGATCACGAGCAGGCGCTCAAGGTTCTCCATACCTTGGACCCAAAGATCGGGAGATCAAGGTATCCTCTATCATTGAGAGCACCTCTTATGATACCTTGACCATTTCTGAGTTGTTTAGCAAGCTGAAGGCTACTGAGGTTGATATCCAGCTGAGATCAAATCTCACTGGCTCTGGATCAAAATCTCTGGCCCTTGCTACACCTTCTGTTGATCCTTCTTCTGTGAGTTGTGCTGGGTTCTCTTTGATGTCTATCACTGAGGACTAGCTTGAGTCTTTGGGAGATGATGACCTGTGTCTTTTTAACAACCGGGTGTGTCGTGTTTATGACAAGAGAATGTTCAAAAGACACGGCACAAAATCTGGGTGCTTTGAGTGTGGTGATCTAGGGCACTTCATCGCCGACTGCCCCAAGCGAAATGGACACAAGAAGGGCACTGGTGGTGGCTTCCACGACTCCGGCAAGCACGAGAGCTCCTCCTTCAACAAGGGCAAGCCAAACACCAGATTCTTTAGAAAAGCCCTGAAGGACTACCAGTGATAGAACAAGAAGCGCAATAAGGCCTTCTTCGCCGAGATGGAGAAGAGCTACTCCAAGCAGTCCACGTCATCTTCCTCTTCATCGAGCTCAAGAAATGAGGAGATCGTCATCACGAAGGGGAAGGACAAGGATGATCCGGCGGGCCTCTGCTTCATGGCCTTCGGGGACAGACCGAAGAGCCACTCACACCAGCGCCGAAGATCCCGCAAGAGCTTCTATTCAATGGCTCTTGGGGATAAGGAAGAGAAGAGCTCCTCCGATGACTCCGACGACGACGACAACGAAAAGGTATCATCTTATGAACGTGAAATCGTTGATTTACTTGAGAGCAATCGTCAAGAGTTGAAATATCGGGAAAAACTGCTTAGGGGGCTAAGAAAAGGATAGACGAGTTAGAGAGTGAGCTTGCCGTGGCCAACGTCAGAATTTAGAGTTTATCTTCTTCCCCTTGCTTGGGTGATTGCAGTGAGTGCCCAAAGTGTGAGGTGCTTCTGTGTGACCTATCGACTTTGAAGTCCAAGTACATAGAAAGGGTTGATGAGAGGGACGCTTTGGCCACTGAGCTTGAAAGTGCTCAACTGGAGCTGAAAGATGCTCAAGCCACTGTCGTCGCACCCTGTGCTGATTGCCCATCTCATCTAGCTATCTTAGCTGAGTTGAAAGCCAAGGGCGATGCACATTTGGGTGATTTGGAGAGAGTGAGAGCTGAGCTGGCACAGACTAGGCTAGAGCTTGAGACACTGTCAGTTCCACCCACTGTTTGTGAGAACTACTTGTCTCTTAGACTGGAGTTGATTAAGCTGAAAGCTGAGAAGTATGTTCAGATAGATAGTGAGTGTGAGACCTGCTTGTCTCAGGTGGAGGTTCTAGCTTCTTTGAGAGAGGAGCTAGCTGATTCTCAGAATTAGAACTTTTACCTCAGTTCTATCCTGAGTTGGATCAGTGCCCGTGAGCCACAGCTTGGCATGATGATCCAGCAGTTCAAGAGGCAGGATGGGTTTGGGGTAGGTTACACCTACACCAAGGCTGACTTTGAGAGTGCCATTAGCCGGGCAGTGGAGTGGAGTAAAATGACTCCTGAGCAGAGATACCCCAAGACTCACTCCACTGAGTCTTTCCAGGATAGTCAGCCTAAGGATGGAGTTATCCAAGAATAGCCCAAAGCTCCACCCAAGAAGCCCATCTGGGTTCCAAAGCCCAAACACCTCCACACTTCTCTAGACTCTCTTCCTGGACCCTCTCAGCCCCAGAAGACAACACCAAACACCACTAAGCCCAAGAACACCAAGCCTCAACCACATCCCAAGAAGCCCACTTACCATTGTGAGTATTATCAGAGAGACGGGCATCTTGCGGAGTTTTGCTTCAGGAGGAAGCGGGTTGAGAGAGCAGAGAGAGCTCATGGTGGTCAGGAGCAGTTCTACCAGCAGGGTGGTAGACTGCGTGTTCCTCGACACGGGAGAGGCTGGAGGCCAGGCCGCGTCGTGTAGGTGGTGGTAGAGGAGACGACTTTCATGCCCGTGCTCCAGATGGTGGTGTCCGTTCTGGCAGAGCTCCAGGCTATTTTGGCTACGGCCCTGGACCTAGTGGCCGAGGCTTTAGGCAGAACCGAGGACCGCGCCTTGAGCCGTGTTTTGGTCTGAACTCTCATAATGATTTCTGCTTTCCATCTTTTGAGCAGATGGCTCGACACTGGTTTAGCTCTTTTGCTAAACCTGGTGTCGGACCATTTGCTCCCACTTATAGCCACTGATTGTGCAGGACGGGGACTGGAGGACATTTGGATCATGGACTCAGGATGCTCTCGCCACATGACGGGACATCGCAGATGGTTCTCCAGTCTCACTCCCCCGAGCTCCAAAGAGTACATCACTTTCGGGAACAGTGGTCAAGGGAAAGTAAGTGGCATTGGCTCAATTCGCATTTCAGATCATTTTTCCTTAAAGAACGTTGCTTTTGGCTCAATTCGCATTTCAGATCATTTTTCCTTAAAGAACGTTGCTTTGGTGGGAAACTTGAACTTCAATTTGATTTCTGTTTCGCAACTTCTTGAGGATGGTTTGGAGGTGCGTTTTAAGAAGGGCAACTCTTCTATGCTTGATTCTAGAGGGTCTTTGATTTGTCAGATCTTACCATTCAGTAAAGTTTTTCGAATTGACTTCTCTAGTTCTTTTGGCCCTTCTCGCTGTTTGATTGCTGGATCTTCTTCTGAGCTCTGGAAGTGGCATAGGAGGTTAGGTCATTTGAGTTTTGATCTGCTAGTCAGGTTAAGCTTTATGGACCTCATCCGAGTATTGCCCAAGCTTAAGTTGGAGAAGATCTAGTTTGCCATCCCTGTCGTCATGGGAAAATGGTTGCCGCTTCTCACTCACCTGTGACTCAGGTGTTGACTTCGTATCCGGGCGAACTATTACATTGGACACTGTCGGTCCAGCTTGGGTATGCTCAGTAGGTGGGAAGTGGTACGCACTTGTCATTGTTGACGACTTTTCTCGATTCTCGTGGGGTTTCTTTCTGGAGTCTAAGGATGAGACTTTTCAGTTTGTTCATGACCTGATTTTGAAGCTAAAGAATGAGAACAATGGTCGGATGCGAGCAATTCGCTCCGACAATGGCTCTGAGTTCAAGAACTCTCAGTCGTCAGCTTCTGTAGTGATCAGGGTCTAGACCATCAGTTTTCTTCTCCTTACACTCCCCCACAGAACGGCGTTGTGGAACGAAAGAACCGCACGCTAGTCGAAATGGCCAGGACAATGCTTGATGAGCACATGACTCCTAAGCGTTTTTGGGCTGAAGCCATGAACACGGCTTGCTATCTGGCCAACCGCATCTTTCTTAGAGCTTACCTTGGTAAGACCTCATATGAATTGCGGTTTGGCAGACAACCCAAAGTGAGCCACTGCGAGCGTTTGGCTGCAGTGCTTTGTGCTCAATAAGGGAGGGCATTTGGACAAGTTTGAGTCTCGTTGCTGGGACGGAGTTTTTCTTGGCTACGCTTTGCATTCTTGAGGCTTCCGTGTTGGAACCTCGAATCCCAGCAGCTTGTTGAGACTTGCGAGGTTTCATTTGATGAGTCCTTGCCTTCTTTGACTCCTTTTTTTGAGCCTTCTGGTGATGGTGAGCTCAGAGAGCCATCTTCGAGGAAGATGAGGATACTCCAGCTGCTGATGAGGGTGGGGCCTTCTGACCTCCTACAGAGCCCACACCCTTCTGAGACCCTCGACTGAGGACGAGGGCGAACCTCTGATCACTTCTTCCACTTCGATCGAGCCCCCTCAGTCGAGTCCAGAGGTGCCAGCTGCTGACTCTGGTGAGGTGACTTCAGATCACCAGGGAACCCGAGCAGTTCAGCGTGACATCCCTCAGAGCTCATCATCGGTGATTTGACTGAGAGGACTTTGCATTCATCTAGTACCTCTCTTGCTGTGTTTGCTGAATCTGCTTTTGTTGCATAATTTGAGCCCAGAGACATTTCTCATGCTCTTTCTGACTCTAATTAGATTAATGCCATGCAAGAAGAGCTTGAGAATTTTGTCCGCAATCGGGTTTGGATATTAGTGAGCCACCACAGGATGCACCCCATAGGCACCAAGTGGGTGTTTAAGAACAAACAAGGTGAAGATGGGGTTGTGGTGCACAACAAAGCTCGACTAGTTGCCCAGGGTTATTGCTAGAAGGAAGGTATTGACTTTGAAGAAACCTTCACTCCTGTTGCCCGTCTTGAGTCCATTTGTATTCTTTTAGCTTTTGCCGTTTCGAAGGTTTTAAGCTTTTTCAAATGGACGTCAAGAGTGCTTTCTGAATGGGTACATTGAAGGGAGGTTTATGCTAGGCAACCCCCCAGTTTTGAGAACCCTAATTTTCCTCGACATGTTTTTAAATTACAAAAAATTTTATATGGGTTGAAGCAAGCCCCCAGGGCTTGGTATGACTGGCTAAAGCAATTTTGCTGGGGAAAGGCTTGTGATAGGTTCTATGGATAAAACTCTTTTCTTGCTTAGAGATGCTTCAGATTCTTAGTCGCTCAGATTTACGTGGACGATTATCTTTGGCGGTACTACTGATTCTCTTGTGTCCAAGTTTTCTGAGCAGATGCACAACGAGTTTGAGATGAGCCTCATGGGTGAGCTCAAGTATTTCTTAGGGCTCCAGATCAAGCAGACCAAGGACGACACTTTCATCCACCAAGGTAAGTACCCTCGCGATATGCTTAAGAAATTGACTTTGGTGGAGAATTGAAGCCACAGATGACCCCGAGGGCACATCTGGGGGCCTGGACAAGGACGAGAGCGGCGTCAAGGTCAATGAGAGAGAATTTCGAGGGATGATCAGTTCGCTGTTGTACTTGACGATGACAAGACCAGACATACAGTTCGCCGTGGGACTATGCGTGCGCTTCCAGTCTTCACCACGCACGTCTCATCGGCAGGCTGTCAAGCACATCTTCATGTATCTCACTTATGCGCTTGATCTCGGACTTTTCTATTCAGCATCATCATCTCTTGATTTATCTGGCTTTTCGGACACTGATTTTGGTGGGTGCCGGTTGAATCGCAAGTCGACTTCTGGTACTTGCCAGTTTCTTGGTTCTTCCCTTGTCTCTTGGTCTTCTCGAAAGCAATCTGGAGTGCTCTTTCGACCACAGAAGCTGAGTATGTAGCTGCTGCTAGCTGCTGCTCACAGTTGGTTTGGATGATTTCCACTCTACGAGATTTTGGGTTGTTCTTTCCTACCAGAGTTCCTTTGTTTTGTGACAACACAAGTGCTATTAGTGTAGGGAAAACCCTTGTCTCCATTCAAAAACCAAACACATTGATGTGCGCTTTCACTTTCTGCGGGATCAATATGAGAAAGATGTCATTGACCTTGTTCATGGTTGATACCCATCATCAGTTGCTGACATTTCACCAAACCCCTAGATAAGTCTACATTGAGCATTTACGAGGGGATTTTGGTGTTGTGTATCCTTTTAGGATATTTTTGCGTCAGTTTCTTTTTCTTTACTCTTTTCTTGACTCTTTTGTGGTGTGTTCATATCATACATATTCACATATCCACTGTTAAGCTTGCTTCTATTATATGCTTGAACTGCTTTACTTATTCTAGCTGGTACATGCTTTTGATTACTTGTCAATGATCATGCTTTGTTTCAGTTCGCTTGATATTCTGATATTGCATATGCATGGCTTTTATGCTTTAAACTTGAAAAATGATCACCATTGCTTCTGGTAACTAGCATGTGTAGGCTGAATGCTTTGCTATCTGTTACATACCTTGTAGCTAGTTCCTCCATAAGATGCAGATATGCACTGGACATCTTTATGCTTTAACATGGAAAATGTGCTATAAAAATGATAAAAATCAAAATGAATGAAAATTCCATGCCTTTGTATGTTTGAGTTGAAAATATCCAAGTGGGTTTGCTTTGTCGCATTACATTTATTCTGGACTGCTTACCATAGCCCTTTGGTATGAACTAGGACGGTGTAGTGTATGCCAAGACCAATGTCTTAAGCTTCCGATGGTCCAGTTCTGGCCTAGGCTTGACTTGGTCAGTTAGCATAAGGTTTGACATGCAAATAACCCTTGGAAATGAAAAAGGAAAATGAAAAAGCCTGAACATTGAAAAGATAACAAGTTTGCTGAAGCACTTTGTTTTGAACAATGCTTATCTTGGTAGATATCAGTTAGTTTCTGCATCTCATGCTTTACCTTGCTTGTCTACTGGAAAATGTGGTGATGCTTTTATTTGCAAAAATTGAAAAACTGCGTGCTAATGACTTTCTTTAGATATCATCTGTAGCACTGATCATGCCATGTGTTTTAGACAATATGTCTTTTGCTATACTTGTTAGATGTTGTAATTGCAGTCAATCATATTTAAGAAGCATGCTTTATTCACTCCACTTGCACCCCAGTTGCATTCATTACATATTTTGAGGGGGAGTGCATTTCAGGGAGAGTCTGTGTCTTTTTCGAGTGCTTGATGAGTTCACTTGTCAACAATGGGGATAAATTTTGGGATAAGAGTTTAAGGGGGAGTTTTTGTCCTGTTGTCCTTACTCTTTGATATCCTTGTTGATGTTTTCTGAGATCACACTTTTTCACATTTTGGTTAACCATAATGATCACTTCTTGCTTTTGTTTGGCTTTTGGTCATTAGGGTTAAACTTTTACTTTATTTTCTTCTTCTTCTTTGCTTCTTATGTTTTGTTTTCGTGTTTCCACATGTGTTCGTAGGTACTGAAGAGCTGAAGAAGTGAAGTGTTGACAATGCACCTCATCAAGGGGGAGATTGAGGAGCCATGCTGAATAGCGTGGGCCTCATGGCTTCAGATATGATGAGTCATTGTCAACGATAGTTCAAGAGTACAAAAGTAGAGAAGAGATCTGCTGCGTCATGGGCCGCGTGTGACTCAGGTACACGGGCAGCGAGCGACTGTCGGGCTGAGAGAGCTGCGAAGTCGGGCTGGCCCAATCCGGGTACATGGGCCAGAAGCAGCAGAAGACCCACTGGGCTGTTGACCAGGATTGACTCAGGTACACGGGCGGTGAGCTATTGCCGGGCTGAGAGAGCTGCGGAGTCGGGCCGGCCAAATCCGGGTACCTGGTGCAATGTCGGTTGGATGCTTGTCAGTTTCGGCGCAAAACTGACGACCGCTGATCTTGTATCAGACTGTCCAGAAGAGAAGCCGTAGTCGCTACGAAATCTTAGCTTTCGGATAAGTCATCTGTAAATAGGAGTTTACTATTTTGTCCCTAGGCCCACAGTCAGTCAGTTGAGTCTGTAAAAATATCCTAAGGGCAGTCTAGTCTTTTCCTTTATTTCAGCGTCTGTAAAAACCCTAAGGGGCTGTGGAATATTCCTAGTCATTTGGCAGCCTATAAATAGGGCCCCAATCCCTAGGGTTAGGTCACCCTTTTGCTGAAATCACTTTAATCATTTCTTTGGGTCATTTCTCTTTGTTCCCTACGTTTCTCTCCCCTGTGTGTGCGCCGCCAGGTTGATTCCTGCTGTTCATCTTGTTTGCTCTCCGTTTGGATGATTCTATTCCTTCTGGTTCATGTGCAGCATCTCATTATTAGCTCTGCTGTTTCGTTTTGATGTGCGCAACCATGTTATTTCTGTGTTAATGCTTCACGGTTGCTTCTGTTCTTCACGTGAGAAGTACTAGTTCTTGCTGGTTGCAAGTAGTACTACTTCACTATAGAAACAATACACTAGTAGTCTAGCTTTGCTTTTTCCTGCGCAACTTTTGATCAAATTGACAGGGCCAAGTCCCTTTTCTGGCTGTTATCTGGCGAAGCCCCCTTCTCTGTTCGAAGTCCCTCAGCTCCGTGAGGCCAGGCTTCGATCTGACATCCTCGAGGGCTTCGCTTGAACTTCGACTCACTTTGTGTACTGTGTTTCTAGCTTCGAAGTACGTTTGGTGCTGTCTGTCAAGCTTGACATACTTCGACCGTCTATGCGAAGGTGTACTCTGACTCGAGCATTTTCGAAGCCAATACTTCGACAGGCTTCGAAGTTGGCTTCGAAGCTTGTCTGTCTGATTATACTTCGCTCGACGTGTAGTTTCTGAGATCTTACTGCTGCTGTCATTTCCGAGGTTCACAGTGTGTGTGTTCGGAGCTTGTCATTCGAAGTTAGTCTTCGAGTCGAAGGTTATAACTCCGTTCATCATACCTCGACCAAGCTAGCTTCGAAGGTAGAGTGTAGGCTTCGTTTTGTCTTACCGCTGTGTGTTTGGCTTCGCTTATCTTTCGAAGGTTGTTTTTCTGTGGATCGTATTCGAAGCTTTCTGTTCGAAGGATAGGCTTCGAAAGTATACTGTTTGAAGTAAGCTTCGATACGATCATACTTCGCTTCGGAGCATACTTCACTCACTACTACACTCTAACTAGGCTAGACACAACAAACCTTCGGGACTTCCTCGATAGCCTTTGCTAGACTTCGATAAGGACCTCCGAAGCAGGCTTCGGACACTACGAAGCATACTTCGACACTGCGAAGCAGGCTTCGACACAGTGAAGCTGGCTTCGCCAAGTTTTCGACAGGAGACAAATTTGAACAGTAACTTCTCATCTCACTTACATCAGTGTTAGAAAAATCGGTGATCGGTAGCTGATCGGCCAACCACCGAGTAAGGATTAATCGGTTAATCGGGGATTAACTGAATTAATCGGTCGATCAATAATCGGTTAAATGTGAATATAAATTTATAGTTAACATATTATTCTAGTCAAACCATATCTATATAAACCCCTCAAACCCTAGAGTATATAATGCCCTCAATCCCTTCTCCAATCCTCTCCTCCAAGCCTCCCGCCGCCAGCCTTTCACCTCCTCCCCAACCACCCGGTCAGCGCTATCTACTTCTCTTCCTCTCTTCAGTTCTGTGAATTCTCTCCCTCACGTAGCTCCTCTCCTCCAAGCACCTCCCTCCGGCCAACCTTCACACCGCTGCCCTCCATGTCGCAAGAGTCAATCCTCCAGCAAACAGGAGGGGAGCCGGCGGCGCGCGGCGGGAGGGGAGCCGGCGACGCGCGGCGGGAGGGGAGCCGGCGACGCGCGGCGGGCGGGAGGGGAGCCGGCGAGCGCGCTCGGCGTCCAGACTCCAGCCGGGGACCGCGGGAGGGGCGGGCGACGACGGCGGGGCGGCGGACGGCGTCAGATCTGGCGTCGCGAAGAAGGGGAAGCTGGCTCTGGCTTCAGATCTGGCGTCGCGAAGAGGAAAGAGGGGGGAAAACCCATTTTTTTCAGCCCCCAGGCCGGACCGATTAATCGGTTGGCACCGATTAATCGGGTTGACCACCGATTAATCGGTTTGACCGACCGATTAATCGGTTGACCGATTAATGGCCGATTTCAGTGAAAATTAAATGGTACATGGCCGATCACCGATTAATCGGCCGATTAATCGGCTGATCGGCCGATTTTTTCAACACTGCTTTACATACACTTAGATCATCCATTGAGAAGTTTGACCTGT
>JAAALK010000709.1:0-61994 GCA_019279435.1 Zizania palustris | reverse complement strand
CCCCCCCTTAGTCTCGGCGACGGCGGGGTTCGGGTGCGGCGGCGACGACGCCTACGAGGGGGCTAGGCCCTAGTTCTATGCAAAAATGGAAAGAGGAGGCCATGGCGGTCTCGACGGTACCTTCGACGGCGATGAAGGGCGGCGGATGGCGATCGGCGGCGAGGGTAGATGCGAAGGGCTTCTCGGGTACTCGACGGCGGTGGGGATCCGGCGATCTCCTTGGCCAGCGAAGGTGTGGCGAGGTAGGGGCGGTCCTTGCGGTCGTAGAGGTGCGGTCGACGAGGATAGAGGAGTACTCCGGTGACGGCGATCGACGGCTGGTGAACGGGCGGCGGTGTTGCGCTAAAGACTGGGTGGAGTGCGTTCTGATCGTGCTCGAGGCGAGGTGGGCGTGGGGGTCGGACGCGGCGGAGGCCGGGGGGTTAAATAGGACGCCGAAGGGGGCTCGCATGCAAGGAAAGCCGAGGAGGGCTTTACTCACCGGCGAAGGCGCGGCCAGGCGCGTGAAGGAGATCCAGGGGCTTAAACGCGCGCCTTAACGCGCTTAATTGACCGGTGGGCCTCGGGGGAGTTAATGCCGGCCTCGGTTTAACGGAAGGGGGAGCCGACAAGGGGATCCGAGGCGAAGTTCTCGCCGGCGGGATTAGGGGGGCTGGCGCGAGGTTGATGACAAAGCTGACAGGCGGGGGGCAACTGGTCGGCGGGCGCGGGCGAGCGAGGGTGGCGACTGATGGATGGGGCCGGGCTCGGGCGCGAGGGGGAACGGTTGGCGCCGACAGGTGGGGCCGGGGTGTCGGGTGCGCGCGTGAGAGGAGAGGGGGTCACTGACGGGTGGGCTCCACTGGTCAGAAGGCGCGCGCGGGGTAAGTGGGCTGGGCCGGCCGGGATAGAGAGAAAGGAGGGAGGGGAGCCCATTACGGTTTTAAAGTATTTCTGAATAAAAATAATTCCAGAAAATAGATTAAAATCTTAGGGCTACTTGCAAGGTTGGTAAAAATTTATAAAAATTCTCAAAAATATATTTTGGTCTTAGAATCACATACAAAAAGTTTCACCTCCTAGTTTGGCCATCTACTCTATGCTGTAGTTCAATTGGGTATAAAAAGGGTATTTAAAGTATTTTCAGAAATATATATTCCAAGAAGTTGAATTTAATAATATTTTTATTGTATTGAAAATTTGGGGTGTTACAGCGGGGTTCACCGTGGGCCTGGCTCACCGTGGACCCGAGGCGATTTAAATTTAAAAATAAATTCTAGAAACTGTTTTTAACTTCAAAAAATTACCATTCCAATTTCAGAAAATTTGTAATATTATTGTCTTCATGTTCATCCAATAAAAACAGTATGTTTACTTTGGATTTTCATGATTATTTAAATAGGTATTCAAATGCCCTTAGGGTAAAAATGTAAATTCAATTATTTAGATTTCAGTAAAGTTCATATTTATTCATTTCCTATTAATATAGTGAAACCACTAAGTTTTCTCTGAACCATTTATTTCAAATTAAAAAGAAAACTTAAAATGAGATTTTTCACAATTCAAAACCCCTTATAAAAAGGACAATAATCCCTTTTAGTTAATTTTAAAATCATTTATAAAATAAGTTTCAGAAAATAAACAACTTGGTTTCCTTTATTTTGGACCAATCAAAACCTATGTTCTTGTTGTGTGATTTTATATTGTTTAATCGGATGTTGTATTTATTTTATTCTACTTTATTTATATTGGAAAGACTACGATGCCGCCGAGGAGCCGGAATACTTCCCGGAAGTTCCTCCCTCCCCATTCGCTGAACAAGGCAAGTCACCAAACCAATCTTTTGAGCATATTGAACCCATGTTTTACTAAACTATCGCTAAAACACATAGGATATCCATGCATTAGTCAAATAAAACCCTTACAATATATTTATTAGGATCCCCCGACCTTGATGTGCAACCCAAGCCATGCTATCTAGCGTAAACTCCTTGTCACCATATGATTAGTATTATTAGCTAGTGTCCAATGTATTGACACGATTGCTATAGGATTAAAAATGAGTCGTAGCAATTGGAATCTACTATATGATCCCGTTATTCTTATCTCTTGGAATTCTGTCGGTGATGGAGTTGTTGTTGTGAGTGAATGCATGGTGGGTTCTGGGTGCAAGCTAGGGCATTGGTCGGTATCACCCGGGGCACTATAAGGACCGGTCTGCGGGATCCGTTGCAATACATTTCCGTACTAACCACAAGTCTAATGGGTAAGTCCTAACTAAGGTATGGAGTGTTCCAAATAGAGGCCACCATTTGGAGATGGGTCAAGCAGCACATGTGGGTGTCTTGTACCAACGTAGCGCAAAAGGGGGTGCGACGTTAGCCGGGATGCGGCCCAGCGCGCCGGCGAAACCTAGAGCGGGTGGTTATCGCTTGGAGCATTTCATGCTGAGGTTTTGGCACGAGTTCCCGTGGTATGGGTCATCTCGTTACACCTTGGTGTTTGGGATGAGTGCGTGCCTTGTGGGTACAGTAGTACATCTCTGATCAGAGTCATTAATCTTTTCGAAAAGCCGAGCCCACGGTCAAGGGCGGGTTGCGTGACATCCCACAGTTAGATTACTTGTGATATGTATGTGCATGATGGTTTGAAATGTAAGGACTGTTGTGCGAGGAGGTAAAACGTACTCCTCGAGTTAGATGATGTTACTGATGTTCATGTTTATTATTCCGCATGATAAAACTTGACTACACTAAATGCAATAACTAAAATTGTACTTTTCTGCACTTTTAACCATTATCCTTCCTTTGTTATTATCTTGCATTCGCGGTGGCTTGTTGAGTACTTTTTGTACTCACACCCGTTGGACACACCATTCAGAGGATGACTACTACGAGGATGGTCTGGAGTAGCGACCTAGTCAAGCGGAAAATCTTGAAGAAGGCGTTCGTCATGCATTCTACTTTTATTATTTTTATTAAACTCTGATGTAATAAATATGGTCTGCGTACCATGAATACTTGTCGTATGTACGATTGTCGCATGATGAACCTCTTGTATTATTGTTTTTCTTATGAAATTCAATAATGTTCCGATTTCGATAAATCGGGGCTCCACATAGCGTGCCAGACGGTTGAACTCATGGAGATACTCCATGACAGTCTGGTTGCCTTGTTGCAGGTTGCGGAACTCCTTCTGTTTTACCGCGATGACTCCGGTGGGGACGTGGGCAGCGCGAAAAGCGATGGTGAACTCCGCCCAAGTCACCACATGGTTCTCTGGCTGGGACTCACGATAGTTGTCCCACCATTCAGCGGCGGGACCCTAGAGCTGATGAGTGGCGAACGCCACTCTCTCCCGGTCGGAGCAGGGGAGGAGGTCCAACTTCTTCCCGATGGTGCAGAGCCAATCTCCGGCCTCCAAGGGGTTCATCGTGCTGAAGAAGATCGAGGGTCGCACGCACAAGAACTCTGAGAGTTGAGGCGTGGGTGCGGGGGCTGGTGCACGAGGGGCGGGCTCCACATTCTGCAGCCGGTCCAACTGTGCCTGTGGGTGCTGCATCTGGGTGAGGAGGGCGGTAATCAGCTAGTTCTGATTCGCCATCATCTCCGCCAAAGTGGGGTGGTTGGCAGATGGCGGCCTAGTCTGACGTTGGCCCGTTGCGCCCCAGTTGGGCACCACACTTCCAGGCAAACCGTTGCTTGCCCCTTCTTCGTTGTTAGACCCGATGTTCTAGTTGTCGGCCATCTTCTGATCATATAAGAGCTTTAGCCGTAAGATAAAAGCTTCAAAACAAATTTTTAACCAAGAATAGCCCAGAGGGGCGTACACATATATATAAGTGGCACAAAAATGTTTATTACATCAAAGTTCTTATTTTATCCCACCCACAACACAAGTTGATGTAGGTAGCACCACATTCAATGATTTATTTATACATCAATCCACGCTGGCTATCGTCTACTCGCAATCGGAGGCGGTCTCCGTGCTCTCGGAACCACGAGGGTTCTGAGGGACGGTGGGCTCAAGAAAATTCTTGATGATGGGGTCGGAGACGATGGCGGGGCATGGGGCAGGGACGCTGGAGCTGGACGGTTCGGCGGTCGTGGGGTGTGGTGGGATCCTCTTGGGGTGAGGGGCAGGCTCATGGATGGGCTTCTTCCTCCTCGGGACGAGGGGGACCATCTCCGCTATGTCCTTTTGTAGTTGTATAATCTTGCGCTACAACTCGCCATTTTGTTGGATCAAGTTCTTCGTCTCCTGATGAAGGAACTCGACCGCCTCGTGGTGCTCCTCGGCGTCTAGCACGGCCTCGGTGTGGAGATCGTCCATGGCCTGAATAAGACGCGTCTGCCGGGCCATGACCGGATCGCGATCGGAGTGAACTCCGATGTAGATGCTATGGTGGGCACCGGGAGTGCGCTTCGGCACGAGCCGAAAGGACGTGTTCTAAAGACGGTCATCATAGATCATCCTCAGCTCCATGAGGGCTTGGAGGGCGACGCGTTGGCACGCGACGTCGAAGGTGGGGCCCCCAAGTGCTGCCGTGAAAACGGCAGGTGCTCGTCGGATCCGTGGATGGTAAGGGAGACGTCATAGGGTCCTGCGAACTCTTCGATGTACACCCCATGGAACTCGGGCTCGAAGAGGAACCCTAGGAAAGTGACCATCATACGGAGCACCCTAACGAAGCCCTCGAAGTGACGGCAGAAGCTGTGCACTTGGTAGACCGGCATCTACAAAAACAACAAGTTGAAGGAAAGTGAGGAGAGGAACAAAGTTATAAAGTAGGTTTTCGTAAATAGTTTTCATCCAACTAAGTGCTAGGCTGGTCCGTTTGGCTTCCTACAGTCAAGTCGGCTCTGATAACATCTTGTGACGCCCCGATTTACCAAAGTGGAACATTATTGAATTTCCAAAGAAAAACAATAATACAAGAGGTTTATCATGCGACACGTACATACGAGCAATCATCCATGGTACGCAGACCACAATTATTACAAAAGAGTAAAATTAAAATAAGTAAATAAAAGCATGACGAACACCCTCTTCAGGATCTTCTTCTTGACTGGGTCGCTGCTCCAGACCATCCTCGTAGTAGGCATCCTGTGAAGTGTGTGTCCAACGGGTATGAGTACAAATAGTACTCAACAAGCCACCGCAAATGCAAATAGTAATGCAAGGTAATAAAAAGGAAGGGTAATGGCTAAAAGTGCGAAAAAGTACATTTTTAGTTATTGCATTTAGTGTAGTCAAAGTTATTCGTGCGGAATAATAAACATGAACATCATAATACCATCTAACTCGAGGAGTATGTTTTCCCTCCTCGCACAACAGTCCTTACATGCCAAATCATCGTACACATTCATTTAAAAGTAAACTAACCGTGGGATGTCACGCAACCCGCCCTTGACTGTGGGCTCGACTTTTCGAAAAGATTTATGATTCTGATCAGAGGTGTACCACTGTACCCACAAGGCACACACTCATCCCAAACACTAAAGTGTAACGAGATGACCCATACCACGGGAACTCGTGCCAAAACCTTAGCATGAAATGCTCCAAGCGATAACCACCCGCTCTAGGTTTCGCCGGCGCGCCGGGCTGCATCCCGGCTAACGTCACACCCCCTTTTGCGCCACGTCGGTACAAGCCACCCTCAGGTGCTGCTTGACCCATCTCCAAGTGGTGGCCTCGGTTTGGAACATCCCTTACCTTAGTTAGGACTTACCCATTAGACTTGTGGTTAGTACGGAAGTGTATTGCAACAGATCCCGCAGACCGGTCCTTATAGTGCCCCGGGTGCTACCGACCAATGCCCTAGCTTGCACCCGAAACCCACCATGCATACACTCTCAACCATAATTCTATCACCAACAACATTCCAGAGATAAGAATAACGGGGATCATATAGTAGATTCCAATCGCTATGACTCATTTTAATCTTATAGCAATCGTGTCAATACATTGGACACTAGCTAATAATACTAATCATATGGTGACAATGAGTTTAGGCTAGATAGCATGGCTTGGGTTGCACATCAAGGTCGGGGGATCCTAATAAATATATTGTAAGGGTTTCATTTGACTAATGCATGTATATCTTATGTGTTTTAGCGATAGTTTAGTAAAACATGGGTTCAATATGCTCAAAAGATTTGTTTGGTGACTTGCCTTGTTCAGCGAAAGGTGACGGGGGAACCTCCGGGTAATATTACAGCTCCTCGGTGGCGTCATAGTCTTTTCAACATGAATAATAAACATAACATTCAATAAACAATACAAAATCCACACAATAGGCATATAGTTTTTTGATTTGGTTTGAACTAAGGAAAATAAAGTTATTAACTTTCTGAAGTTTATCTTAAGAACATTTTAAAATGAATTTTTAATGAAATAATGGCATTTCTAAAAGGGATAATAATGTAAACTAATGTATTTTAAATTTTCTAACTAATTTAAAATAGGAGGTTCAGTGTAAACCTAGTGGTTTTATTAGACTAACATGAAAAGAATAAAAGATAATTTTTTCTAAAATTGAAATGAACCAAATTGGTAATTTACCCTAAAGTTCATTTGAATATATTATTAAACAAAAACAAAATACTCAATATAAACCTACTGTTTTTATTGCATTAACATGTAGAGAATAAAATTATGAATTTTCTAGAATTGAAATGGTAATTTTTGGAGTTAAAATGCGCCAGATATGAATTTTATAAGTTTAAAACTATTTCTGGAAATTAATTTAAATCTAAATACAGGCGTTGGCCGACGGTGAACCGGGTTCACCGTGAACCCGCGCACTGTGCGCGTGCGCCGAATCAAGATCCACCATTGGATCGCGATCGGGCGGCCACGGGCGAGGCGGGGGAGTTAAGTTGACGTGGACACCTAGGATTAAAACATCGAACCGGTACGCGATGGAGGGTCCAGATCCATCGAGGGTTTTAAATACCAACGGACACACGAGATCGCACCGTACCGCTTCGCTCAGATCTGACGGCGTGGATTAAATCAAAGGATCGATTTAATCACGGCCGTCGGATCATGATCGCGCGGTCGGGGACGAATCCGACACGACACGGGTATTTTACCCGCGCCGGTCGTCTTCTCTGGCGATGGCGAGCGGGCCAGGGGTCACGGCGAGCAGTGGCGGCCGGATCTAAGGGCTAAAATGGACGGAGGGGACTACGGGGATCACGAGGGTACCTTAGGCGAGGCGAGAGGTCATCGGAGCGTGGGCAGCGACAAGCGGGGGCAGCGAAGGAGTTCGAGTCCTCGTCGGCGATGGTGCTCCGGCAGGGTTCGTCGACGTCGGAGTGGTGGCCAAGGTCAGGGAGGTCACGACGGTTATGGTGGTGCGGTCGCCGAGGTGGAAGGTGGGCTCCAGCGATGGCGAGCGACGGCTGGAGTGATGGCGGTGTAGTGGTGTTAAAGTGAGCGTCACGGGCGTTCGGTTCGGTTCCGGTGCAATTTCTAGCGAGGGGTGGATGCGGGGTACCATGTAGGACCGAAAGTAGCGACCAGAGGGGGGGTGAATGGGCGCCTAAAAATTCTTTCGAATCAATGGCCTGCTCCCAACACCCAATGCACCTCAAAAGACTAAGCAAAGCATGAACAGATTGCCTAAGTCTAAAGTTATCTAGCCTAGAAGCAACTGGTGTTAAAAACAGAGAAACACCAATACAAAGCTAATAGACAGATAAACAGAATACACAAGACATGGCAAATCAAACTTCTCAGCAGAAGATCTAAGTGTTCATGAAAGGAGATGAGAAGTTACTGTTCAAAATTTGTCTCCTGTTCGAAACTTGGCGAAGCCTGCTTCGCTGTGTCGAAGCCTGCTTCACAGTGTCGAAGTCTGCTTCGGAGTCCCTTGTCGAAGTCAAGCGAAGGCTTTCAGTGAAGTGCCGAAGGTTTGTTGAGTCTAGCCTTGTTCGAGTGTGGCAGAGTGCGAAGTATGCTTCGAAGCGAAGTATGAAAGTATCGAAGCTTGCTTTGAACAGTGTACTTCGAAGCCTATACTTCGATGAGAAAGCTTCGAACCATGCTCGCAGAAAAGCAACCTTCGAAATAGAGGCGAAGCCAAACACACTGCAGCAAGACCAAATCGAAGCCTACACTTTACCTTCGAAACTAGCTTGATCGAGGTATGACTACCAAGGTGGTAACCTCCGAACCACAGACTATCTTCGAATCGAAGTCTGCTGATGTTCACACAAGAAGTCGAAGCCCACAACCACACTTCGAAAAGCAAACTTCGAACTCACAAACTGTGACCCTCGATAAGGACAGCAGCACACTCCGAGCGAAGTCTCTCAGAGAGACATGCTTCGAAGCTAACTTCGAAGCCTGTCGAAGTATTGACTTTGAAAAGCTCGAGTCAGAGTACCTTCGCAAGGACTATCGAAGTATGCCAAGCTAACAGACACTAAGCACAAAACATACTTCGAAGCTAGTACAAAAACGAAATTGGAATTCTAGCAAAGCCCTCGAAGATGTCAGATCGAAGCTTGCCTCATGAAGCTGAGAGACTTCGAACAGAGAAGGGGGCTTTGCTAGAAACAGCCAGAGAAAAGGCTAAGTCCTGTCTACTCGATCAAAAAGGCTATGTAGAAAAAGCAAGGCTAGAAAAACTAGCATATTGTTGCCTCAGAAAGTAGTACTACTTGCTACAGTACGCAAGAACTAGTACTCTCACGTGAAGAACAGAAGCAACCGAGACGTGCAAGAGCTCAAGGAATAAACATCAGGCGCACTAAAACGAAGCTTCGGATCCACCAAAAATCGCTGCACATCAACAGACATGAATAGAGAATGGAATCTCAAAACATCATGAAGAACAGAAGGAATGCAGGAATAAAACTTCTGGCGGCGCACACAGGGAGCAGGAGAGAGAATGCAGGAAAAATGACCCAATCCTTGGTTAAAAAGTGATTTCTTGAAAGGGTGACCTAACCCTAGGGATTGGGGCCCTATTATAGGCCGCCCAATACTAGGAATATTCCACCAGCCCCTTAGGGTTTTTTACAGACGTTGAAATAAAGGAAAAGACTAAACTGCCCTTAGGATTTTTTACAGACTCGACTGACTGACTGTGGACCTAGGGACAAAATAGAAAACTCCTATTTATAGATGACTTATCCTGAAGCTAAGCTTTTGTAGCGACTACGACTTCTCTTCTAGACAATCCGATACAAGATCAGCGGTCGTCAGTTTTGCGCCGAAACTAACAAAGCCTCCACCGACTTTGCACCAGGTACCCGGATTGGGCCGGCCCGATTCCGCAGCTCTCTCAGCCCGGCAATCACTCACTGCCCGTGTACCTGAGTCAATCCTGGTCAACAGCATAGTGGATCTTCTGTTGCTCCTAGCCCATATACCCAGATTGGGCCAGCCCGACTTCGCGGCCCCTCTGCCCGACAGTCGCTCGCCGCCTGTGTACCTGAGTCAGATGCGGCCCATGAAACAGCAGGCCTCCTCTCTTCTTATGTCCTCTTTGACTATCGTTGACAATGACTCATCACATCTGGAGCCATGAGGCCCACGCTATTCAGCATGGCTCCTCATACCAGGGGGCTTAAATAGGGTCACCGATGGGGGAAGAGGGGGCGCAATTGAGGAAGGCCGAGAATAAAAGCGCTTCAATGCCGGCGAGCCTCTTTCCATGCATGCGGATGACGGTTCCGGGGCGATGACGTGGTGGAGTAATAGGAGAAATGGTCGGCGGGACGCGGGGAATTCAATGTCGGCGACGAATTAAAGGGAGGGGGCCGGTGGGGGCGGATCCGAGGCGGGGTTAGGGCTTCGGCCGACGAGAGGGGGGATTTGGGGGCGGATCCTGCGGGGAAGACGAATCCGACAGGTGGGTGCCACCGGGCAGTGGGCGCGGGCGTAGCAACGGGTGGGACTGACGGGTGGGGTCGGGCTCGGCCGAGAGGGGATTGGCGCCAATAGGTGGGGTCGGGTTGTCGGGCACGCGCGCGGTGGGGGAGGGGGTCACTAACGGGTGGGGTCCGCCTGTCAGAATGGGCGCGGGGAGGGGAGTGGGCTGGGTTGGCCGGTGGAGGGAGAATGGAGGAAAAAGGCCCGTTACTCTTTCAATTCTTTTCCGAATAAAAATAATTATAGAAATTAGTTTAAAATATCTGGGCTTCTTCCAAGGGTGATAAAAATTTGTAAAAATGCTCAAAAATATATCTTGGCCTTGGGATCATATAAAAACTTTTCTAGCCTCTGGTTTGGTCATTTCACCTAGGTTCTAGCTCAAATAAGCTAAGAAGGGCATTAAAGGTATTTCCAAATTAATTAATTCTAGAAAAATATAATAAATGGTAATTTTTATTTCTCTTAAAATTTGGGGTGTTACAATTATAACGGTATAGGGGGAAATAGGGTTCGCCGAGTGCCACTAACAGATACTCGGCAAACCCAAGTATTTGCCAAGTGTTATTTAATAAAACACTCGGTAAACGTGAAAATCCCATTATTTCATGTGAGATCACAATTTAAGCCTACATCATATTTTAAACATGTTTTGTAGTTGGAAATTTTTTGAAGTCATAATTCAATATATTTTAATGCATGGAAACTTTTCATATTTTTCTGATGGAGTTTGATATTTTTAATTAATTAAGTATATTTCTGTGATTTAATTCAATGTGGGTCAAATTTGAACTGCATGTACATGAAATAATGACACAAAAATTGTAGAAAAAACATATTTATGTTCATGAGTCCATTTTTAATATTTTAGCAATATATATAACTAAATATTAAAAAATCTAAGTTGCGACACTTGGCCGACAGCATGGAGCACCAAGGTTTTTTAATTATAGAAAATTAACTTGAAGCCTAAAAATATGATACTTGACATGGTGTTATTATATAATATATATACTCTCGTAAAAATTTTATAATGTTTCGACAAAGTTTTCATTTACGACGTTTGGAAATTTAAGAATCTTCGAGAAGGTTTATGAGTTTAGGGTTGGAATGAGTTAGGTTTATAAGCAAATTGATATTTAAATCTTTGTTTGAACTTAAAACTTTTTGTACTACTAAAACCCAATGTATCTTATGCCATGTCAAAAATTAGCATTTTTAGGGCATGTTTGCTATTTTTCGTTAATTAAAGTTCTTTATAGGATTTTAATTGAAAAATCTCAATTTTGAACTACAAGTGCCTTAGATTTGTTTATTTGAACTTAGAACTTTTCTAGGATGAAAACTAAGTGTATATTATATCATGCCAAATTTTGAAATTTTTTACTATCTTTTTTCTATTTTAGTTTTTTTTAAAATAAATTAAAAAAAATCTTTGCCGAGTGCAAATAGCCTTGACACTCGGCAAAGGACAATTAAAAAACCTTTGCCGAGTGCCTACTGATATAGCACTCGGCAAAGAAATTTAAAAAAAATAAAAAAAACATTCGTCGAGTGCCGCCTAATTTGGCACTCGGCGAATGCCCTTTTAGGGAAAAACACCATATCTAGATGTATTTACTATATGCCAAGATCTGCTCCCGCCCACCCGACAGCCCGCACCCGCCCTCGGCCGCCCCCTCCGCCCCCGATCGCCGGCCCCGTCGCCCCCTCCGCGCCTTGGGCCACTGGCCACCCTCGAACCCGCCGCCCCCGGCCACCGGCCTCGCCTTCAGACGCCCCTACCGACCCCCCTCACCCCCATATGCCGCCTATCGACCCCAGCCGCCGGCCCCCTAGCCCTCGGCCACTAGCCACGCCGAGCCCAGCTGCCTGCGCCCTCGCCCCGACGTCGTCTCGCCTCCGATCAATTTTTTGGTACTTTTGTAATGAAATTGCCATGATTAATATGTTTAAAATATAATTCCATGTTTAATTATTAAAATACAATGCCATGTTAAATTGCCATGTTTAAAATATAATTCCATGTTTAATTATTAAAATGCAATTCCATTTTAATTGTATATTGTGTAATGCAATGCCATGATTAATATGTTTAATTGTAAAATGAGTAATGTAATGGCATGTATATATTGTTCTAATATACATGTTTTAGAAATTTTAATATAATGGTTGTAATACCTTTTTTGTTTTAACAGTTATGTTAATTAATATCTTGTGTATGTAGATATCGGCCATCATGTCGTGATATATATGTGTATGTGGATGCCGGCCATAGTACCATGATATATATGTGTATGTGGATGCCGACCATCATGCCGTGATATATATTTGTGAGTTTTGTTAGATTTGTAATTATTAGAGAGGAGATGTTGCCAAATTTTTTAGATTCACGTAACCTAGGCGTCTCCCATTCGAAAGAGTTACGGTTTGGAATATGCATATCTTTACATATTTGTGGCCGTAACTGTTTCGAACTATCCACGTTTGGACAGCCGAAGGATGCGTAGATTGAGCTCGTTTTCATGCCCCGTCCCGATTTGACCCAGGGTTTCGGTAGCACCTCCCCGTTGTTCTTCAAACGTACATCCTATTTTCATGTTGTCGATACGTGCGTTTGGAGAACAGCTGGGAGGTGCTGCCGAAATCATGGGTTGTATCGGAATGGAGCATGAAAACGAGCTCAATCTACGCATTCTATGGTGGGATTATGACCTATTTTTACCTATTAGACATTTAGATGCATCTTGTTTCTCACTAACCCCTAAACACAAGTGTTGTTTCCTAGTTTAGTACAAGATGGATGATCGTGAGTAGATGTACACGGGTCGCCCTAGTCAGGCCAAGGTGACCATGGATTGGATCAAGAACACTGAAGTATTCTTAGAGACAACGTTTAGTAGGCAGAATGTACGTGACAAGACCTGGTGTCCATATAGTCGGTGCGAGAACAAGTGTCGACAAACAAAGGAGGCCATGGGTAAACACCTCTGCAAATATGGGTTTATGCCAAACTATACCCGTTGGACGTACCATGGTGAGTCCCAGCGTCCTAGAGACGAGGTGGTGTGACAACGCATGGACGATGATGAGGGAGGAGTTGGATTCATGCTAGATGACTTTGAAGATGCGTATTTTAACGAAGCACGTGAAGAGAAAGTGTCGGAGCCAATGACAAAAACGTTTTATGACATGTTTTCCACGTCACAACAATGTCTTCATGGTCACACTAGGGTTTCTCAACTGGATGCCATCGCACGGCTAATGGCCATCAAGTCCTAGTTTAGCTTGAGCCAAGAATGCTTCGATGTTATGCTGACGGTTGTTGGTAGCTTCCTTCCAGAAGGTCACAATCTTCTAAAGAGCATGTACAAGTCGAAAAAAAGTCCTCTTTGCACTTAAAATGCCTTATAAGAAAATACATGCTTGTCCCAATGGATGCATCTTATTCAAGAAAGAGTACGCAGATGCAACCTGCTGCGTGAAATGCAAATTCTCTAGGTATCTTGAGGTAGACTCCGCTGATGGTGGGAAGAAACAACTCTCAATTCCCATGAAGATCCTTCGGTACCTTCCCTTCATATCAATGATCCAATGGTTGTACATGACCGAGGAATCTGCCAAACAGATGACATGGCATAAAATGAGATTCGTTACCACCCTGACAAGCTAGGTCATCCATCAGATGGAGAAGCATGGAAAAGTTTGATCAGATCCATCCCGAGAAAGCTTTAGAGCCACGAAATGTACGAATTGCTCTAGCAACAGATGGGTTCAATCCATACGGTATGACGGCTGCCACATACAGTGATGAAATCTGCATTGAATAAATTAAAAAAATATTTGTCGAGTGTAGCACTCGGCAAAGACCACCAAAACACATAGAATTGTGCCACGTGGCGTGTTTCTATGCGTTCTGGGTGGCTTTGTCAAGTGCTACTTTATGTGGCACTCGGCAAAGCCCCAGTGCCACGTGCGTGCCAGCTGCCCCATGCGTGGCTTCGATGAGTGCCACGTGGGGCACTCAGCATAGTTACTTTGTCGAGTGCCACGTGGGGCACTCGGCAAAGCCGACGTGACACTCGGTAAAGGCTTTCCCGAGTGCCCGATAAAAAGCACTTGGCGAACCCCCTCTTTATCGATAATGCCTGTGCTGAGTGTAGTTTACCGAGTGTGGCACTCGACAAAGCCATCGCCAAGAGCAAACAGGGCTTTGCCGAGTGCCTCAGGCACTCGGCAAACTACTATATTCTCGTAGTGTGGTATACACAGAGAAGCGATATTACTACACATGCACATATTTTTTATGTTCTTATCATAATTTCTTATAATGTTAGGGGAGGGTCCTAGCAATATTGCCGACGGGAAGGGGAAGGGGATAGCTAGGGAGATCGACACCGACCTAATGGACCAATTGAAGCACATCTGTTATTTTGGCAATCCAACAGATATAACTCCAACAAGGAAGACTCTACTACAAGACATCTCAGCAGGTTTATCCTTCGAAAGTCGGTTATATGTCTGTACAATAAATAACATGATTATCAACAAGAAGTCACTGGTAAGTTATTTACACATGTAGTTGATCTATACAAATAGCCTTCTCTAATAGCTTTGTTTAATTTTTTTATAGTACTTTTCAAGGCAGGACTGTGAAAAGTATATCACACCTCACCCGCACCACTAGACCACCGAGATTCAGGTGGCAGCAGTAGGATCTGACATAGTCCCAATTGCGGTGCACAAAGCGACAAATGGATGGTGCTACCTAACTAAAGGTTTTGGGCAATTTCTTAGCGACAACTCTTTAGAAGTTGGCACTGTGTGCACCTTTCATGTCAACATTGTTACTAATGGCATTAAGGCTGTGATGTATGAACTGTAAACCTACGGTATGAAGCAATATTAGGGTATAAATATTTTGTGATGAATTATTTGTATTTTGTGATAAATTGTCTGTTATATGAATTGTCTGGCTTTAATTCAGGCTACAGCCTAAAAAATTGTCTGTGATGTGTTTTGGATATGTTGGCTGCCAAATCGTGGCTTTGATTCAGGTTGTAGCCTAAAAACTATTATTTTTTAAAAAATGACCATAGCATTAGTGACGGATAATAATAATAAACCGCCACTTTATGGTTGTTTAGTGACAGATAATAATAATAAAAAATGTTACCCGTCACTAAAGGTTGATCTATACCCATGAGACTCCCCTACATAATCAGTGACAATTTTTAGCTATACTCGTCACTAAAGGCCCCTACATCACCCATCACTAATGAGTTCTCCCGCCTATAAATAGGTGGGTAACCGAAGTGAATCATCATTCTTTCATTTTCCCCAATCCTAACCCTAACTCTCGTCGCCACCGTCACCTTCGTCGTGCTCTTCGCTGCTACTGCCCACATGTACTGTCGGCGCTCGTGGCCACCCTACTCGCTGACACCTTGGTTGCATCCTCCTCGCCCTCCTTCTAAGGTCGTCATCTTCCTCCTCTTCCCCGTCCGAATGCACCGTCTGTCATTGTTAACTTTGTTTTCATTTTATTATTACAGGGTAAACTGACCTACTGCTTTTAGCTAATTTTTCTGAGATAATTGATAGTCTTAGCCAATTTTTTCGAGATAACGCACTCGAAGTAGGCATGACTATTCACGGTGGTGCTCCTTACCGGACGCTGCCATGGTGTTCTTGCTACTACCTACTGGGCTTCTGTTCAAGTTGTCCATAGTCGTGGTGGTGGAAGCTTGGATAGTGATAGGATACTATCCAAGCACTCGATATCGCTATATGTTAGTTATTAGCTATTCAAAAGCCATGAAATCATCTTGTGTCGTGTAGCCATTTTCTTCGAGATAACGAGTATGTAGTCAATGTATGTGATACTGCTTTGGTAATGAATCCTCTGTGATTAATTGTATGTGATGTGCTTTGGATGTTGTATATGTTGGCTTCTAAATCCTAGTTGTGATTCAAGATACGGTCTAAAAATTTATTATTATTTTTTGAAAATGACCATATTATTAGTGACGGGCGATAGTAATCACCTGTTAGTAACGAGCACATTAGTGACGGGTGTAAAGTATTCCACGTCACTAATATGACATATTCAGGATACAACCTAAAAATAATTATTTTCTAAAATATGACCATAAAATTAGTGGTGGGTGTAACATACTCTCCGTCACTAAAGATGACCTTTAGTGACGGGTAACCAATGTTACCCGTCATTAAAAGGGGCCATGCCAGCCGCGAGGAGAACTGGAGAGACCCTTTAGTGACAGGTAGTTATCTGTCATTAATGATAGGGCTTTACTGACGCGATAAAGGTGACGGGGATATGCCCGTCACTACTGTACATCATGACTTGTCACTAATGTATGTTTCTATGGTAGTGCTTGAAATTGAATAGTTTTCTTAGAATAAAAGTTAATATATGGTTGTTAGAAAACATAAATATATTTCAGTTATAAATAATTTTGTTTTAGTTTTTTTATTACAACAATTATCTAAATGCACATTATTAAACAATTCAGTGTTTATATTGAGAGTGAATATTAATAGTGCAACCAAACATCAAGGATATTATACACATTTATTTACTATCAAAACAAAAATTCACAGCTATTTCAACCAAACAATTTCTCAATTTTTTTTTCACTTCGCATAACTCATAGCAGTTTTTCTACAGCTCACAACAACTTTTTCAGAATCCACGGCTCAACCAAACACACCCTAATATTACTCTTGCCTAAGCACATTCAATTTCTAAGTTCTAATGGGATCCGGTGTTAAGTTGCTCATATCCCTTACACAATGTTTTATTTATATTTTAAATAAAATTAATAGTATAAATTAATTTAAGTTTTATCTTTCAAAAATCGTTCGTACCGTAAAATTTTATTGAAAGAGCTCGTGACTGTTCAGTCGCTAGCTAGAATAACCGGCCAATAAAAATTAAGCACGTGAAAATCGTCGGGACGCATAACAGTTATGCCACGTACGTCAAGAAATATATTTCACTTAAAACTAATCTGATTATTATTATTAAATAATCACGGGAACGCTATTCTACACCACGTGTGTAGAATAACTATTCTACACCGACTACTTTTAGTAGTCGATTTTCTCAGTGGAATAGTAATTGAGTATTATTTTTTTTCTCGGTAGTAAATTTCTCGGTAGAATAGTTATTCTACACACGTGGTGTAGAATAGTATTTGTATAAATAATCATTTGAAAATTTTAAGTTTTTTCATATAATTTCATCTCTTTTTTATAGTAACAAAAAATTAAATTCCTGCAGCTATATATACCCGTGCCTCTGCTAGCTCCCGTTGATTTTTTTTGAAATAATATTTTTTTAAAAAAAATCAAATCTGTATGTTAAGTTCAAAAATTGCAAAACTAATAGACAGTCGGCATTTGAAGTGCCGACTAGAGACCAGTCGACACTTCAAGTGTCAACTGGTGCTGACTGCGCCATGTCAGTACCAGTCGGCACTTCAAGTTCCAGAGTCTGCCACGTCAGCACCACTCAAGTGTCGACTGGAGCTGACATGGCGCAGTCGGCACTAGTCAGCACTTTAAGTGCCGATTGGAGCTGACGTGATATCTAATCGGCATTTCAAGTGCCGACTGCCTATTAGTTTTGCAAATTTTTAAAATTGGCATACAAATTTGAAATTTTTTTAAAAAAATATTATTTTTTAAAAAAAAATTCGCTCCCCGTGTCTCCAAAAGAGTGTTACGTTATAGTGATATGCACGGTCTCCAAAAATAGGACTGTTATCACATCGACAATTACGTCGTTTCCAATCCAAGCACATGCAATGGTCTCGCCACTCTCAGCTCAGGCCACCACATGGATGGAAAAGTACTTTTTCGCCAAAATAATTAGGCCCTAAATTGACTTGTATCAAGAATTCATTAGGTCCCGTTTGGACTGGGGTTGCTTATTTTTAGAGACTAAAGTTTAGTTCAATTTAGTCTTTAAAATCTCAAACAACATTGCTTATGGGGACTAAACTTTAGTCCATAAAGTTTAGTCCATTATATTAGCCCATTGGAAGTTGTTTATAGGAACTAAAAATATCATGCACACTTTATCCTCATTTATGAACCTTTTATTAAATGACGTTTAGTTCCTATATCTAAACAAGAGGACTAAACTTTAGTCCATACAAAATAAGTAAATTTTAGTCCCTAAAAATAAGCCAGGTCATCCAAACATGGCCTTAAAACAAGTTGTTTTGTATTTCATTCTGTATTTTAGACGTTTATATTCTTGAAGTAGTATTATTTTCTTCTCATTTTCTACGCTATCTTTACTACTGCATTATATTTAAAAGGAGCAAATATAATAAAAATACACACTAATTAATAACTCCTTAATATCTGAAATGATATCTTAAATGATTTGTTTTTGTATGCAAGTGGCATCATGTAAAGAGATAAGAGCTGTGACGAGGCATAACATGTAACTATACAAGTGGCGTATATAATAAAAATATAGTTACCGAGTGGCAATGTATACTAGCAATACGTCTAAAATTATATTCAAAACTCACAAATAATTCGTTTTTATACGATGGTATTAACTAGAAGTTGCTTCTCGATAACACAGATGACGGGGTTAAGTTACGAATGAAAAGACTATTTAGAGATTTTGAAACTCTACTCAAATCATTGTCTTTTTAGCAAAAATTAAGATATATATATATATATATATATATATATATATATATATATATATATATATATATAGAGAGAGAGAGAGAGGAAAGATTCAAGACGCGCACACACACAAACATGTAAAAGGAGAGGAGATAAATAATCATATGCATGCTGCTGATATATAGTAAACGCACTTTGCACGAAAGTAATTAACACAAGCAAGAGAGAATAAAAATATTGTATTCATGAAGATGAAAGATTACAAGAGACTAATCAACAAGACTATCTAGCAAATAAAGTTAGACTCACGTACTAAGACTAATTCTAATCAGCTCATCTCCGTAGATCGAACTCTCTTACATTTCTCTGAGTATATATAGTCCAGTTCCCTCTCCTATATATTGACTAAAGTTCGTTGACTCTCCAAGTCATATGCACATCAAATATCAAATATAATGTTTCTCACGCACGTACGTATATATATTACAACAGGAACCACACATATATATTAGTAAACTATATATGTACATATGAGCTAGATATAGACTCATACATATATATCACTAAATAACGACCATTGCATTATATATATATATATATATATGCTATCCTACACCACGGGTTTAGCATAAATATTTTATCGAGAAATCTACTACTGAGAAAAAAGTAGTACTTAATTGCTATTCTACTGAAAAAATCTACTACTGAAAGTAATCGGTGTAGAATAGTTATTCTACACACGTAGTGTAGAATAGTTATTCTACACACGTAGTGTAGAATAACGCTACCGTGTGTGTATATAATATATATATATATATATATATATATATAGTTTCACACAGGCATAACATATGTACAAGGACTTTATTTTCACCACAAAGACCGATGAAACCGACCCGGCCCGCTTAAATTTTGCTTAGCAAACATTTTAGACGCCGATGAGAATAAATAATAATTAGTCTGCAGATTAGTTTGGTCTGTCATATTAGTATAGAGAGAGAGATAAGAGGTGTGTGACGATCGAGTTTAATACGTGTGCTCCCGTATTATTAGGAAATTAAAACAGCACTTTCAGCTAGCATAACTAGCTGGAAAGAATTAGTACAGTTATCAATTGCATTATATTATTGCGAAACTGAGGAGAGATTATTAGAATGTGCATTCATCATTAGCTTAAAATCCGTACGTCCTCGTTAATTAATTTAATCTGGTCGAGCTATGAGATTCAATTACTAGCGAATCAAGAATATATCTGTCGGCTAATTTATTCGTTTTTAATTAACACTTGCATAACTAGCTAGCTGGAAAGGATTAATATTATCAATTATATATATTATTGCGAAAGATCGAGATCGCCAAAACCATGTGGACGATGGCTCAGATCAGGCCGGGTACGTACGGTAATGTCAACTTTTGTCGACGTACTGGCTCTCCTTTTTTTCTCTCAACTTTTGGAAACCGCATATATCAACTCTTCTAGTTCTATATATACATATATACGCGCGCGGCTACCTGGAGTAGTAGCTAGGCACTGCAATGCTCTTGTGCGAAGAGAGCTAGAGTATAAGTGAAGAATAATAACTAGCTTAGATAGCTAGGTGAGGAGAGATATGAAGCCCAGGACGGCCATTGCTCTTGTGCTAGCGCTAGCACTCCTAGCAGTAGCGCAGCATGCCTGCTCCCTCGCCAGCGCCGCCGCCGGTCCGAGGGTCATCGTCGTCGGCGCCGGCATGTCCGGTATATATATTATACCATATGCATATATACATACACATCAAAAGCTTCCACTACTGCACGTACGTACCCGTCCACTAATTGCATTGCAGGGATCTCGGCGGGGAAGCGGCTGTCGGAGGCCGGGATAACGGACTTGCTGATCCTGGAGGCGACGGACCACATCGGCGGGCGGATACACAAGCAGAACTTCGCCGGCATCAACGTGGAGGTCGGCGCCAACTGGGTGGAGGGCGTCAATGGAGAAAAGATGAACCCCATCTGGCCCATCGTCAACTCCACGCTCAAGCTCAGGAACTTCCGCTCCGACTTCGACTACCTCGCGCAAAACGTCTACAAGGAGGAGTACGTATACGTACGGCACTACGACGTCTCGATCTACACACATTGCATGTAGACCTGTGTGATTGATAAATCGAGCACGGAATTTGAGGCGCTCATGAAATACAAAATAGGTTTCCAAAATAAAAAATGTAACCAAATAGTACTTTTATTTACTTAACTATATAACTTCAAAACATATTATTTCTTAATTGGGTTCGCATACTAACTACATGATGTGATGGTGACTTTAGCGGTGGTGTCTACGACGAAGCCTACGTGCAGAAGAGAATCGACCGGTCGGATGGAGTGGAAGAGAGCGGGGGGAAACTGTCAGCAACTTTGCACCCGAGCGGCCGAGACGACATGTCAGTCCTTTCGATGCAACGGCTCAACGATCAGTACGTAATCTTCTGCTCTTGCATTGCATGCAGGCTCTAGATAATCAAATGAGTCACTGCAACTCATCACTGAGGCCAACAATTGCACGAGAATGCATGCCGATCGACCCATATACGCGCATGGGCTGGTGGTATTTAGCCCATGACAAACGTTCATGTAATCCTGCATGCCTGATGCTACGTTTTCTGTCTGGGTGCGTGCAAACGCCATGGCCATCTGCAGCCAGCCCAACGGCCCCTCGTCGCCGGTGGACATGGTGCTGGACTACTTCAAGTACGACTACGAGTTCGCCGAGCCGCCGCGCGTGACCAGCCTGCAGAGCACCGTCCCCCTCGCGACGTTCAGCGACTTCGGGGACGACGTCTACTTCGTCGCCGACCAGCGGGGCTACGAGTCGGTCGTCTACCACCTCGCCGGCCAGTACCTCAAGACCGACAAGTCCGGCAGCATCACCGACCCCCGGCTGCAGCTCAACAAGGTCCACTTCGATCTGTAGCCAATCTGCACTTACCATACATCCACGCATTTTCCCAACGCGCCACTACCAACC
Source organism: Zizania palustris (assembly GCA_019279435.1). Lineage (NCBI taxonomy): Eukaryota > Viridiplantae > Streptophyta > Magnoliopsida > Poales > Poaceae > Zizania > Zizania palustris. The sequence continues at coordinate 40,444 of JAAALK010000709.1, read as the reverse complement.
GTTAATCCTGAGCCCCTTCTAAATTGACACGGAATGGTGTGGTGTGGTATATACACAGGTGGTGCGAGAGATCTCCTACTCCCGGAGCGGCGTCAAAGTGAAGACGGAGGAAAACTCGGTGTACCACGCAGACTATGTCATAGTTTCTGCGAGTGTGGGAGTCCTGCAGACCGATCTCATACAGTTCAAGCCTCGGCTGCCTGTTAGTTTTCTCATGCTTTCTGTGCTGCTTCCTGATCATGTTATACGATATCTTGGAATGAGTAGATGTCGAAATCCGATAGAATAATTTAGAGAGCAACAAGAACAATTCCTACGCACACTCTTATTTTACAAAGCATACAGCACACATGCGCACACGAGAAGATAATTTGTGATGCACAATAGCACCCTTTCATTCCGTGCACTCTTTTCATTGAAATGCACTTACATAACTTAAATAGCTATATACACACATAATGAGACCACTCACCCATGCAATATAATCTCCTCGTGTAATTACCTCCAGTAATTTTTGCATGGCTACACTAATTTCTACATCTCTACTATTTCCACTGCACTAATTCATGCATGGCTGCATGTTGCATGCTGCATGTGCAAGCACTCAATTAATTCCTAGATGCACATAATAACATATTCTACATTTCAAATAGCATAATACATACAGCATTGGACACCTAATGTACAAATCCATTGACTAAGCATGATAACACAAAGAAGATACAAGATTGTTTCTAACAAAATCTCCTTCCAAACATATAGCAAGATCTGCATATATTGGTCCCATTTACTCTGCACTTTAATTTTTATATATTTCGATCATCAGACATGGAAGATTCTTGCAATCTATGAATTCGATATGGCCGTATACACCAAGATATTCCTTAAGTTCCCCAAGAAATTCTGGCCAGAAGGGAAAGGGAGGGAGTTCTTCTTGTATGCAAGCGGCAGAAGAGGTTACTACGGTGTATGGCAGGTATCTATCTATATCGTCTATACCAGTATACCTATACTAATAACTAATTGGATATTGTGAGAGAGCTTCCAAGTTAAAACATAGTTTGCGCGCAATGAACGGTGTGGACTTGGTGTCTATTCAGGAGTTCGAGAAGCAATACCCAGGTGCCAATGTTCTCCTTGTCACGGTCACCGACGATGAGTCGAGGCGGATCGAGCAGCAGTCGGATAACCAGACAAAGGCAGAGATCGTGGAGGTGCTGAGGAGCATGTTCCCCGGCGAGGACGTCCCTGACGCCACCGACATCCTCGTCCCGAGATGGTGGTCGAACAGGTTCTACAAGGGCACCTTCTCCAACTGGCCCATCGGCGTCAACCGCTACGAATACGACCAGCTCAGGGTACTCCATCATATCCAATCCATCGAAATGCTAATCACATCATGATGCCTATTGCAAACCTTATCTTGTCGATCTATTCATCTGTTTCTTTGGTTATGGCAATTGCAAGTGAATTTAATTTGAGCTTTGTTCCGATCCATATACACAATGCAAGGCGCCGGTTGGGAGGGTTTACTTCACCGGCGAGCACACAAGCGAGCACTACAATGGCTATGTCCATGGAGCTTACCTTGCAGGTTGTATCTGAGCCTACTTTAGTAGTCGGCGAGATTTCTAATGCTAAGTATTGTGCTTGTGCCTTATGCGTCTCTTTGCTTTTTCTGTGCCAGGTATTGACTCTGCAGATATTCTGATCAACTGTGCGCGGAAGAAGATTTGCAAATATCAAGTTCATGGCAAGTACGACTAGTTTCTCTGCAGGTAAGTAAAAGTGTAAAACCAGCTTCTCTGCTTTGCTTTGATCATCTAATACGGGTGAGGAACCGCACCCGCACCCGAGTCCCTAAGGACATTCTTGTATCTTCTATCAGTTTCCTGATCTGCATGTTGATTTTCTTTCTAGGTGCAGGCATTTTCATACACGAAGTCATGAAAAATGGGAGATCGATGTCATTGTTTGTTGGAAAAATAAATCAATTCGTGGAAAACGTTGTGTGCCGTTTCAGCATAGGTTCCTCCTCTATATCTATCGCTTAGATTAATTGTTTACTTGTTGCGCCAATAATTACTTGATGATGTATCCGAGTAAAGTACTAAGTGAATTGCTGTGTACGTTCTTTCCAGTTGAATAAAATATTGCGTGGATTGTAAAACAGTCATTTTTTAGAGATATGTTAGACCACTCTTTGGTACTAAAGATGCAGGAGAAAAGTGTGTATATATATATATACGGGAGCGCTATTCTACATTACGTGTGTAGAATAACTATTCTACACCAACTACTTTCAGTACTAGATTTTCTCAGTAGAATAGCATTTGAGTACTATTTTTTTCTCAGTAGTAGATTTCTCGGTAGAATAGTTATTCCACACCCATGGTGTAGGATAATATATATATATATATATATATATATATATATATATATATATATATATGAGCGCTATTCTACACCATGTGTGTAGAATAGCTATTCTACACCGACTACTTTCAGTAGTAGATTTTTTCAGTAGAATAGTAATTAAGTAGTACTTTTTTCTATATATATATACAAATGCTATCCTACACCACGTGTGTAGAATAACTATTCTATCGAGAAATCTACTACTGAGAAAAAATAATACTCAATTGTTATTCTACCGAAAAAATCTACTACTGAAAGTGGTCGGTGTAGAATAGCTATTCTACACTACGAATGTAGAATACTATTCTACACCGATCAACCCAACTATGCCCACCTCATCTAGCGTGCCCCCCACACCCCACCCAATCTCGACCCCCCATTCCACGTCGGTGTAGAATAGCATTCTACACCTATGTTGTAGAATAACATTTGTATGTATATATATATAGTCTTTGTTGCATAACGTACGTTTTATATTTTAGTATGGAACGCGTTTACTTTTAAATGACACACCTAGCTAGTAAAAACAACGGAAAATATGTTAAACCGTTATTTTACTACAAATCTTTGATATAATTTTACACTATACGATGGGGATTAATGAATATCAGCATTTTGTTTAAATGAACACAAGTTGCATAAATGCTTCGCCATTAATGCGCGTAGGCCTACTTTATGCAACTTGCCAACTTGTCCGTGAACATTTCGATGAAAGCAATGCAATGTTTAGCGAATCTTTGAAGAAGTAGGGCCATCCATATTGATATAAGAAATTTTATGGTCCCTAAGGATGCACCAGAAAATACCATATTTTCAGTATTAATTTTGGTATCTTCTAACACATAAAATATAATACTAAGAGGTATTAAAATTAATGCTAAAAAATGAACCTACTGATACCTCAAAGACCGTAAAATAACCCTATTGATATATATATTTATGATATGCATGTTGAGGTCTTGATCGAGAGCATGTACACTCGAACTCGATGGATACACACCACGGAGCGAGAGGGGAGTATCTTCCTTGCCTATATATATACCAGGGTTAGTTTGGCCATGAGCCCATCTAATATCTTACTGATCAATGGTAAACAATTATTGATCTGGTTTTTATTAGCAAGTGCATGGGAGTTTTTACGGTGCTGTATGTAACTTCTATAAAGAGATAAGAACTCGGATCAATCTCATTTCTTAATTAAATATAATTAAATTAAATGTCGGTTATTAGCTCCTCTAAGTCTGTTCTCTCTTCACACCATCCGGTTGTTCTTCATCCCTTTCCATCGTGGTGCCTCGCTACTTGTTCGTCGTCGTCATCGCCGTGACACCTCGCCACCCTTGGTGCCATTAGGGCTAGACTAAAAACTCGTAGCTCGTTAACTTACTCGGCTCGTGACCAGCTCGGCTCGGCTCAGCTCGTTCTATTTTCATAACGAGCCGAGCTGATGTTTTAGCTCGTTAGTATAATGAGCGAGTTCGAGCTGGCTCGCGAGCTTAACGAGCTCAGTACAAATAGTCAAGCCAACCTACTAAAATAATAATAAAATATTATCTTATAGTATAAGACTCATTATTTTGTAATTTATTTGTTATTATCTAAATATTACTTGCTAACTTGCTATTATAAATTTATTATTATGGCCTATATAATTTATCATATAAAAGTATATAGAATTTATCATATAAAAGTATGAAACAAATAACATGTGTGATGAGTTTGATGAAATCATAGAAATAATGATGGAACTATGGATGATTAATTTTTGAAACCTTATATATTCTATTTATTTTCATATTTTGATGTTTGATACGTGATTATTTGAATATTTATTATTTAATCATCTTTTAAATAGTTGGCTCGTGAGCTAAATGAGCTAGCTCACGAGCTGGACCGAGCCGAGCCGAGTTTGGTTTTCTGCTCGTTATATTAACGAGTCGAGCCGAGCCGAGCCGAGCTAGCTCGTTAACATAACGAGCTATAATGAGCCGAGCTAAACGAGCCGAGCTGGCTCATTATCCAGCCGTAGGTGCCATGATGCCCCACCATCCGTCTACCGCCTTCGTTGCCCTTCACCCTAACCGACACTACCTCATGCCCCGATACCCATCTACTGCCCTTGTCGTTGTGACACCCCATCACCCGTCTGCCACTCTTGCTACCACATGCCTCGATGTCTATCCCGTCGTAGTGGCGCCCCATCTGTCTAGAGTGACCCACGCACATCGAGGTCGAAGCTCATCGGCATAGGTCACACATGGTTCACTTCATCGGCCTCATGGGCGGAGCACTGCGATGTCATGCTCTAGAGACGGCGGGAGTGGGTGGAGAAGGAGACAAGCAACGACAAAGAAGGTAGATGTAACACCCCAAATTTTCAAAGAAATAAAAATATCATTTAATATATTTTTCTGGAATTAATTAATTTGGAAATACCTTTAACGCCCTTCTTAGCCTATTTTGAACTAGAACCTAGGTGAAATGACCAAACCAGAGGGTAGAAAATTTTGTATATGATCCCAAGGCCAAGATATATTTTTAAGAATTTTTACAAATTTTTATCACCCTTGTAAGTAGCCCAAATATTTAAATCAATTTATGTAATTAAATTTATTCGGAAAACAGTTTAAACAGTCACGGGCCCTTTCCCCCATTCTCCCTCCACCGGCCGGCCCAGCCTGCTCTCCTCCCCGTGCCTCGACTGACAACCGGACCCCACCCGTCAGTGACCCCCTCTCCCATCGCGCCCGCGCCCGACCCCACCCGTCAGTTGCCACGCCCGTACGCTCGCGCCCACTGACCGCCTTGGCCCACCTGTCGACCCGTCGTCTCCATGAGATCCGCCCACAAATCCCCCCCTCGCCGGCCGATGCCTTAATGTGCCTCGGATCCACTGCCCCCGACCCCCTCCCCTCAAATTGAGCCCGACGTTATGACGCCCGGTCCCCATTGACCGTTTCCCCCATTAAAACCAACCCGATCGCGTTCCGATTCGATGAACCTGCATGCAACCCGAGCTCGCCGGCGTGGAAACGCGTTTACTCCCGACCACCGTCAATTGCGCCCCCTCGGCCCCGCCGGTGGCCCTATTTAAACCCCCCTGGTACCCCGCGTCCACCACTCGCTAACACTCGGAACGAACCCGACCAGAACGCCTGTGACGCTCACTCAAACACCTCACTGCCGCCTTCGTTCCAGCCGCCGCTCGCCGTCATCGGAGTCCTCCTCCTCCCTCGGTGACCGCACCCCTGTGACCGCCGGCATCTCCCCGACCTCGGCCACCCCTCCGTCGTCAATGAACCCCGCCGGAACGCCATCGCCGACGAGGACCCAAACGCCTCCATCGTCCACGCTCGTCGCCGGCCACGCTCCGACAACCTCTCGCCTCGCCAACGGTACCCTCGTGATCTCCGTAGTTCCCTCCGTCCATTTTAGCGCTTAGGACCCCTCGCCATCGCTCGCCGTGGCCCTGGCCCGCTCGCCGTCGCCGGAGAAGACGACCGGCGCGGGTCAAGTACCCGTGCCGTATCGGATTCGATCGCGACCGTGCGATCTGGATCCGATGGTGGCGTTTTAAACCGTTCGCGTGGTTTAATCAGATTCGTTAGATCCCTACGAAGCGGTATGATTTAATCTGAGCCGTCCATTTCTATTTAAAACCCACATTCGATCTGAGACGCACGATGCGTACCGGTTCGGTCTTTTAATCTCGCGCGTCCGTTTTCATTTAACTCCCCTGCCTCGCTCGTGGCCGCCCAATCGCGATCCAACGGTGGATCTTGATTCGGCGCACGCGCACAGTGCACGGGTTCACGGTGGATCTGGTTCACCGTGGACCGACGCCTGTATTAGGATTTAAATTAATTTCCAGAAATAGTTTTAAACTTATAAAATTCATATCTGGCACATTTTAACTCCAAAAATTACCATTTCAATTCCAGAAAATTCATAATTTTATTCTCTACATGTTAATGCAATAAAAATAGTAGGTTTATATTGAGCATTTTATTTTTGTTTAATAACATATTCAAATGCACTTTAGGGTAAATTACAAATTGGCTCATTTCAATTTTAGAAAAAAATATCTTTTATTCTTTTCATGCTAGTCTAATGAACCACTAGGTTTACACTGAACCTCTTATTTTAAAATAGTTAGAAAATTTAAAATCCAATTGTTTACATTATTATTCCTTTTAGAAAGGCCATTATTTCATTTTAAAATTTATTTTAACATGTTCTTAGGATAACCTTCAGAAAGTTAATAACTTTATTTTCCTTAGTTCAAACCAATTCAAAAACCTATATGCCTATTGTGTGGATTTTGTATTGTTTATTGAATGTTAGGTTTACTATTCATGTTAATAAGAATACGACGCCACTGAGGAGCCAGAATATTACTCGGAGGTTCCCCCGTCGCCTTTCGCTGATCAAGGCAAGTCACCAAACCACTCTTTTGAGCATGTTGAACCCATGTTTTATTAAACTATCACTAAAACACATAGGATATACATGAATTAGTCAAATGAAACCCTTACAATATGTTTATTAGGATCCCCCGACCTTGATGTGCAACCCAAGCCATGCTATCTAGCCTAAACTCCTTGTCACCATATGATTAGTACTCTTAGCTAGTGTCCAATGTATTGACACGATTGCTATAGGGTTAAAAATGAGTCGTAGCAACTTGGTTCTACTATATGATCCCCGTTATCCTTATCTTTGGAATTCTATTGGTGATAGAGTTTTGATTGTGAGTGTATGCATGGTGGGTTCCGGGTGCAAGCTAGGGCATTGGTCGGTAGCACCCGGGGTACTATAAGGACCGGTCTGCGGGATCCGTTGCAATACACTTCCGTACTAACCACAAGTCTAATGGGTAAGTCCTAACTAAGGTATGGAGTGTTCCAAACTGAGGCCACCATTTGGAGATGGGTCAAGCTGCACCTGCGGGTGGCTTGTACCGACGTGGCGCAAAAGGGGGTGCGACGTTAGCCGGGATGCGGCCCGACGCGTCGGCGAAACCTAGAGCGGGTGGTTATCGCTTGGAGCATTTCATGCTGAGGTTTTGGCACGAGTTCCGGTGGTATGGGTCATCTCGTTACACTTTGGTGTTTGGGATGAGTGCGTGCCTTGTGGGTATAGTAGTACACCTCTGATTAGAGTCATAAATCTTTTCGAAAAGTCGAGCCCAAGGTCAAAGACGGGTTGCGTGACATCCCACAGTTAGTTTAATTTATAAGGAATGTGCATGATTGATTTGACATCTAAGGACTGTCGAACGAGGGTGGGCTGACTGTACCCCTCGAGTTAGAAGATGATGCATATACATGTTTATGTTTTTGTATTAATAACTGGATCACATTAACTGCTTTACAAGTATGCTTTTCCGCAAAATTAGCCATTATCCTTCCTTTGTTATTACCTTGCATTACTGTTGTATTTGCGATGGCTTGTTGAGTACTTTTGTAATCATACCGTTGGACACACAATTCAGAGGATGCCTACTACGAGGATGGTCTGGAGTAGCGACCCAGTCAAGAAGAAGATCTTGAAGAGGGCGTTCGTCATGCTTTTATTTACTTATTTTTAATTTTACTCTTTTGTAATAATGTGGTCTGCGTACCACGGATGATTGCTCGTTTGTACGTGTCGCATGATGAACCTCTTGTATTATTGTCTTTCTTTGGAAATTCAATAATGTTCCGATTTGTTAAATCGGGGCGCCATAGTGGAAGGGTAACATGATCTATTAGGCTATTTACAATGGGAGTTTTATGGAGTGTTTCATGGTATTAATTACCATATCATATCAGATTTTTTTGCTGACATGACATTCAATTAATGAGGGAAGGAAATGAAGTAGTATCATCACCATGACATGGTGCTAACCCGTTTACAAGACGGATAAAATGAAATGAAATGACCACTGAGAGCCAAATCGTTTCATCAGAGAGAGGGTATTTCATGAGAGCTAGTTGCATTTAATTACATTGGTTAGCCTAGGAAATAGTGAAATAAAATTCTCCACTAAGAGAGGGTATTTCATTCAGTTGCAAAGCTGGTGTGGACTTCTAAGAAACAGTGTTATGAAATCCACCACTGTGAATAGCCTTAGAACATTTACAATGTGAAAAACTCTTGAACTAATAGTAGACAGACATGTAGGTAATTTTTTTAAATGCTACGATATATAGTACTAGAGGTGAGATACTTGCCAAAATGAAAAATAAAATAAAATAAAACTGTAGATGCTCTATTGAATTTGTAACTATCAAACTAAAAAGTAATATATTATTTAATTTATGAAACTTGTATAGAACATTTTTGTTATCTCGGTTAAATCTGAATGATCGGATAAAGAAAATCTATGATACCATAAAATTTTCCTCTAGTAAGTTAGATTAGATAATCGTCTAAAAACATTGTCTCTAACAGTCAATTTTATAAACCTTAGTACAGATCAGACAAGATTGGATTGATAGGATGGAAATGGCACGCAAAAGCTAAGCAGGCCCACTGGTGCGTCGAGCATCCGAGAGGGACCAGTCAACTAAGTATATTTTCGACGGAAATTTGTAAAAATGTAATTAGAATTTTTATATTTTGAAAAATATTAGTGTGATGACATATTTCAAAACTATAAAAATTGTAATAGCATAGAAAAATTTACCCCTATTTTCTAAAGTCATGCACTGGTTTTACTCGTATGGATCGAAAAAGAATGTTTTAGTGTTTATTGACATTTCCACGATCGGCGACATAAACCACTTGAAAAAGCTAATTAAGTACCCGATTGTAATATTCGAGGTTGAAATTTCTTAATGCTACTCCAAATCTCAGTTATTTATATTCTCTTTCGTACGAACTCTTCTTCATCTAAATCATTTTAACTATATTTCATGTTTTGATGGATGCATGTCTACACTATTTTCATGGATTGATGATGAGTACATGTAGACGCTACATGTTAATTAGATCTGCAAAATTCCCATTTAAATGGCTTCCTAGCTAGACCTAGTCAGTGCTTAATTAGTAGCAGATTTGTTTGGCAAATTTATGGTAGCTTTTTGTCATTACATCCGTAATTAAGAGCTCCATTAGAACGTTTGAACTTTACAGGATTTTCATATAAATTGCATTAAATCCTCTAAAATTCTAAAAAAAAACTCCATTCAAAGGAGCCCTAAAAGTTATTATCTTGGCAAACGGCAAATGCAAAAATGTGTTCATATGCATGGCTTCATGCTGTAAACTGTCAACCCTATAAGAGAACAATAGTAAATTATAAGTAGTAGTCAGCATTCGTTGTTAGTTATATATTTATATACTGTCGTGTTAGACATACTAAAAAAGGACCTGACCGCTTCCTCGTAAAATTGTCGAGTATGTCTAACACGATAGTACTAGAGAGATATTTGACGTCCAATCAGATCGATCTTCGAAGGACCTGATCGCTTCCTCGTAATTTTACGAGGTCCTTTTTGCCATTTTCGGAGGCCAGCTATTTTGCTTGTTTGTGGGACCACCCATATCTCTCGAGCTCACGAGAACTCGTTTTCCGCGCAGATCCTGGATCACGGGCTCTTGTCTCTTGAAAAAAAAAACAAAGAGAGCAAGCTAATCATAGATAAAATTTGTCAGGAAAATCAGATCTATACATTTGATACTTGATAATGTTGTAAAATGGATGCGAGCAATTTAGTGTTGGATCTCATCAAAACTCTAAAATTGAACGTGTGCTCAAGCAAGATACAAATTAAAAAATTAAAAATATATGAAAATAAATGGGTACGATGCGATTAGGGTTGCCAGCTCGGCTCGTTATAGCTCGTTATGTTAATGAGCTGGCTCGGCTCGTTAATATAACGAACAGAAAACTCAGCTCGGCTCGGTCCAGCTCGCGAGCAAATTATTTAAAAGATGATTAAATAATAAATATTTAAATAATTACATATCAAACATCAAAATATGAAATAAATAGAATACATAAGGTTTCAAAATTATTTCTATGATTTCATCAAATTTATCATGCATGTTATTTGTTTCATACTTTTATATGATAAATTATATATATATATAGTTTTATATGATAAATTATATAGGCCATAATAATAAATTTATAATAGCAAGTTAGCAAGTAATATCTGGATACTAAAAAATAATTTATAAAAATGAGTCTCATACTCTAAGATAGTGTTTTATTATTGCTTTAGTGAGTTGGCTTGACTACTTATGTTGAGCTCGCGAGCAGCTCGTGAGCCAGCTCAAACTCGCTCGTTATACTAACGAGCTAAAACACTAGCTCAGCTCGTTATGAAAATAGAACGAATCGAGTCGAGCAAGTTAACGAGCTGCAAGTTTTTTGTGCAGCCCTAGATGCGATCTCCCGTGTCACTTTCTTCTTTTTGATTGCACATTCAATTCTTTTTTAGATATTCTGATCGTAATTGAAAGAGTTTCGTTTAGACATTTTGTCCATAAACATACATGCGTGTGCTTAATTATGGTCCAACATACACGTGTAGTTGATAGAGTTGGAACTAAGCACAAGAATCTAAGTGATAGTTATTTGCCATACAGAGAATATTTTAGTACACAATCAACTACTCTAAAGCATGAAGAGCTAGACAAAAGGCACTTGAGATGAGGTTCGGTATATTCGACAACTCATACCATAATATGTCTCTTTATTTGGATACGGTGAAGACGCACAACCCTCGCACATACTACACTTTTCAGGAGAAGGATGCGATATTCCTAAAAGGTGCTAATATTCTACACCGAGTATTCTTTGCACTCGGTGTTAGCATCCGAGCGTTCTAGTATTATCGTTCCATTCTTTGTGTGGATTGCATATTTCTAACTAGAAAGTATAGGGGTTGGATATTGACCGCTATTGGTGTTAATGGCAACAACCAGGTTGTATCAATTGTCTTTGATTTTATGGAAAGTGAGAACTACGAAAGTTAGTTGTGATTCTTACGATAGTTGCACATTGGGGTTGTTCAAGGCAGGCTAAATGTTTGTGTGTTACATGACTGACACGCTGGTTTTATAAAGGCAGTCCAAGATATGAAGAATGATCCAGACGATCCTTATCCTTGGAAGACATTCAGTCTCGATGGTGTATGTGTCATTTAGGTGCAAATTTTACTGTCACTTCGAAAAGAATAAATAATTGGCTAATTTGTTCAAGAGACTGTGTGCCAAAAACTAAGAGAGAAAGTTAAGACCTTATGGACGAAACTTGATAAGTTGACTTCAAAATACAAGGATGAGAAGGCCGCAAGTCAGCAGTCTAGAAATAATCCAAAGCCATAGGCAGAGCCACTATGTTTATTGTCCACGGATGATCAACAGATAATCCGCAAACGGATGAGGATAAAAGTTAAATGCTTTTTAAATTGGATAAAATTCAAGAGTAGAGAGCATTAATCTTTATTATATGACACTCATAGCGTACGGTATGACACCATGACTACCAACTAACCTTGCGGAGGTGTATAATTAGGTGATGCGGGGTATACAATACTTTCCTTTGGTTGATATTATCGAGGGCATAATCCATAAAATCACCTATAGTACTTCAACTATGACTGGCATACTGCTGCTTTGGTGGTGTACATGGACGATCGTTTTATATAGCCGCTGAAATTTGCTTAGCAAAAAATTTAGACGCTACGGATGAATACAAATTAGCCTGTAGATTAATTTGGTGTGTCATATAGTAGAGAGAGAAAGATGGAGGTGTGACGAGTTTAATATGTGCCCCATATTATATTATGAAAATAACACTTTCTGCTGCTATAGCATAATTAGCTGGAAATAATTAATTATCAATTGCATTATTGCAAAATTTAGGAGAGAGTATTAGAATATGCACCCATCATTAGCTTAAAATCAATTCCGCCTGTTTGTTTTAGCTTTAGATTATAAAATCCAACTTACAAAAAGATCTATATTAGATTATTATAATCTACACTCTAAATTATAATAAGTTGAGAGAATAATTTACTTTGTTTCAGGCTATGAAAAAACTGATCAAAACTGAAACAAATGTGGCCTTAATCCAGTCAAGCTATAAGATTCGATGACTACACGCACCTCGGAATTGGGAGAGATGAAGAATGTATATATATTTTTTTAAAGAAAGTGAGGGAGTCTCATACTTGCATTAAGATATAGAAGGCGTATGCCAAAAAAGTAGTAAATGAAACAATAGATTACGTAGAAGGAAAATAAAAGGTAAACGAGATAGATGAACTCTACCTATATATAGAAATGATTTAGAGACTGTACATCTCAAAATCCGAAGAAATAATAAGGTAGTTATCGGTTGAATCGAATCTTAAAAACACGCGTACGTCTATTGTGTTCTTTTCGATCACACGTCACAAAATGGTGATGACAAAGCAGTTAATAGGTTTCAAAGAGGTACGTTTCGGCATGACAAACAAGGTGATTAGGGTTTCCAAATGGGGATTGCCTGCATACACTACCGGAAACTTAAAGTTTGTCGAGTGTTCTCTCCTTTGCCAAGTGCAACATCTCGGGCACTCGGTAAAGGATACTTTGCCGAGTGTTATTTAAAAAACACTCGGCAAACTTTAAATACTCGGCGAATTAATTCTTTGTCGAGTGCCCACAAAAAAATACACTCGGCAAAGCTGGAGACTAACACGCGTCACGACGACGTTTTTGAGCGGACAAATTTTTTTTGAGTTTGCCGAGTGTTTTTTAAAAAACACTCGGCAAAGACACTTGATTTGCCGAGTTTTTTCAAAAAAACACTCGGCAAACATATTTTTTTTATTTTGTGTGAAACCTTGTTTCAAGTCTATATGTTGTTTGCAATTTCGTTTTGGCTTGAAATTTTTTCTGTACTCACAATACAATATATATTATCATGTAAAAATTCAACATTTATTTAGTTCAGTTTGCTATTTTTAATTTATTAAGTATGTTTTTAGGATTTAAATTGGAATATGTGACATTTGAACTACAAGTGCCTAAAATAATGAATCAAAAATTATAGAAAAATCATATTCATATTTCTTACTAAATTTTGAGTTCTTATGAACTAAATTGAAATAAATTTTGAAAAAACTAGGTTGCGACACTCTATCGACAATGTAGACTTTAATAGTTTTGTAATTCTAAAAAATTCAAAACAATTCTCAAAAATATTATACTTGAGATGGTGTTATGATATGATATGAAGATACTGTGATAAAATTTAAAAATGTTTCGATAAATTTATCACGTATAGTTTTTACAAATTGGATATTTTGAGAGGAGGAATTGGAGTTTAGAGAAGAAATGAGATAGATTTAAAAGCAAATTAATGATTAAATTTTTGTTTGATCTTGAAATTTTTTGTGATCTAAAAATACAACATATATTATCTCATATAAAAATTCAACATTTATTTAGTTTCAGTTTTCTATTTTTAATTCATTAAGTATGTTTCTAGGATTTAAATTGAAATATGTGACATTTGAACTACAAGTGCCTAAAATAATGAATCAAAATTATAGAAAAAAAATCATATTCATATTTCTTACTATATTTTGAGTTCTTATGAACTAAATTGAAATAAAGTTTGAAAAAACTAGGTTGCAACACTCTATCGACAACGTAGACTTTAATAGTTTTTTTAATTCTAAAACATTCAAAACAATTCTCAAAAATATTACACTTGACATGGTGTTATGATATGATATGAAGATGTTGTGATAAAATTTAACATGTTTCGATAAAGTTATCACGTATAGTGCTTACAAATTGGATATTTTGAGAGGAGGAATTGGAGTTTAGAGAAGAAATGAAATAGATTTGAAAACAAATTAATGATTAAATTTTTGTTTGACCTTGAATTTTTTTTTAAAAAATAAAAATACTACGTATATTATTCCATGTAAAAATTTCATATTTGTTTAGTTCAGTTTGCTATTTTTAATTCTTTAATTATATTTCTAGGATTTAAATTAAGACATGTCAAAATTGAGCTAAAAGTGCATAAAATAATAAACTAAATTATTCAAAAAATATATTTATATTTTTGAGTTTATTTTTAGTCCTTATGCACTATAGTTTTATAATATATATTGAGAAAAAATTGTAAAATAAATTAAACAAAGTTTTAAAAATAAAAAAAATTATTTGCCGAGTGCCAAATTTGAGGCAGTCAACAAAGATTTGGTGTTTGCCGAGTGCAACACTCGGCAAACACCAAAAATTCATTCCCGCACTCCTTTTCTCGCAAAATTTCAAACTTGGCGCCAATTTTTTTTAAAATTTTCACATTTTTTTAAATACTCCTCACCCACCTTCTATCCTCCTCCTCCCTCCTCCCTCTTCTTCCCTCCTCCTACCCCCTTCCCTGTCGCCGCGCCGTCCCGCCTGCCCCTGCGCCGCGGGCCGCCCCTCCATGGCGCCGCGTGCCATCGCCCCACCTCGCCGCGGGCCGCCCCTCCACGGCGCCGCACGCCATCGCCCCGGCCCTGCGCGTTGTCGCGCCATCGCCTCGGCCCAGTGTCGCGCGCCGCCCGGCCCCCGAAGCCGCGCCGCGCCCGCTCGGCCCCTGCGTCGCGCACCCTGCCCGCGTCGTCGCCCACGTCGCGCCGCGGCCACGCCCGCGCCCGTGGCGCGCCCATCTTTTTTTTATTTTACACTAATTTTTTTGCCGAGTGCTTTCTTTTGGCACTTGGCAAACCGACCGTCAAGTTTTACCATTTCATTTATCTCTTTTTTTTTGCCGAGTGCAAATTTTTACACTCGGTAACACATGTTCGTTGAGAACATTTTTGCCGTGCGTCGTTCGCCGAGTGCTTTTGCCACTCGGCGAACAAAGGTTCTCCCGTAGTGATGCCACTATTGACTGTGGCGATCTCATTTATCAGTGATGACACACCGATTATATATTGGCAAACTGTAAAAATTGTAATGGCGCAGAAAAAATTAATCCTTCTTAAGAGCCACCCTTTTTTCATAAGATTATTGATAGTGAGGATTATCTTTTTCCGATGAATCCAGGCAAAAATTTGATACGAGGAGCTAGCCGCGCTCGAGCTTTAATTTCCCGAGTATTTTACTGAACAATTCTTTGTCAGTGATAATGTCAATTGCTTTATTGCTCAGGATAATGTCGACTTTTACACGTGCATAACTAGCTGGAAAGAATTCATTGTCAATTGCATTATTATGCGAAAGAGATATATAGCCCCATGCACAGCACAACCACGTGGATTGCTCAGGATTATGTCGACTGGTTCTCTCTTTCTCTCCGATTTATCTCTATATATATACGCGGCTATCTGGAGTAGGCACTGCAATGCGCTTGTACGGTGTAGTTGTGGGAAGGGATCGCGGAGCTAGAGACGGTGACTAATAACGTAACTAGCTTAGCTAGCTAGGTGAGGAGAGATGAATAAGCGCAGGACGGCCATTGCTCTTGTGCTAGCGCTAGCAGTAGCAGTAGCGCAGCAGCATGCCTGCTCCCTCGCCAGCGCCGCCGCCGGTCCGAGGGTCATCGTCGTCGGCGCCGGCATGTCCGGTATATATATTATACCATATGCATATATACATACACATCAAAAGCTTCCACTACTGCACGTACGTACCCGTCCACTAATTGCATTGCAGGGATCTCGGCGGGGAAGCGGCTGTCGGAGGCCGGGATAACGGACTTGCTGATCCTGGAGGCGACGGACCACATCGGCGGGCGGATGCACAAGCAGAACTTCGGCGGCATCAACGTGGAGGTCGGCGCCAACTGGGTGGAGGGCGTCAATGGAGAAAAGATGAACCCCATCTGGCCCATCGTCAACTCCACGCTCAAGCTCAGGAACTTCCGCTCCGACTTCGACTACCTCGCGCAAAACGTCTACAAGGAGGAGTACGTATACGTACGGCACTACGACGTCTACACGCATGTGTAGACTAATTAACAGCTCGACCTGTGGGATGATTAATCGATCGAGCACGGAATTTGAAGCACTGAAATAAAAAATAGGTTTCCAAAATAAAAAATGTAACCAAATCGTACTTTTATTTACTTAGCTATATAACTTCAAAACATATTATTTCTTATAATACTTAGCGATATATAGAATATTAATTTGGCTGGAAGACAAATAAAAGTTAGAACAACACAAAAAAATATACTAACCTGATCATACTCACTAATTCACTTTTTATTATTTACTAGTAATCACACTCACATATAGCTATTTACATGCATGTTACTAGTTTTTTCTGCATAGACTTTAGTTAATTATGATTTGAGGTCCTAATTTTGGGTTTGTGTGAGGGTGTCTACTCTTGTTAGGTATTGTTTGGTTCCCCATACGAGGAGGAACATAATGAAATGGTTTCTAGATATAGGGCGGTCCTGTTGTTTGGTTTGAGGGATGAGGTGGAATCGAGTGGAACCGAACGATCCCCAGAAACAGAATATGCTGAACCGTGTGGTACTAATTTTTTTTAATGAGATGGTTTATGAGGTAATTTTACCTAACAGATCCATTCAAAAATAATTAATTCCTAAACGGGAAAGATAGCAATCTAGAAAGGACGGTAATATAACGTACCGTCCACGCGCGCGTATATATTAGGTTGCGTACGTGACCGTGTGAGGTAGACGTACTGATATGTACGTTGTTTCCAAAAAAAGGAATCAATACAAATGCGGTCCAACTTTGTCATCTCTAGCTATTAGTCCATCCACTTGTGAAAAAAAACAAGAAAGGTGTCTGCTTGCTTCGGTATAAACTTACAAGACACGGTCAATTTGAATTTTAACTGTTATTTTCGTATTTTTTTTGTATTTTGTGTTTGCGCCCCAGTTACTGAGGTAAATTTACCTAACAAATCCATTCAAAAACAATTAGCTCCTAATTAAACCGGAAAAGATAAAATTCTAAAAAGCTTCGTTCTCTAATTTTTTGCGATTATAAATAAAATTAGCCACAATAGATACTTTAAATAGCTCACGAAAATAAAGGATTTCAAAATTAATCTTTTGTTCCCTATGTTTAGGAAGTATATATACTTAGATAATTCCATCGAAAAACATATTTAAAGTGATTTGTATCCCAAAATCAATAGTTATTTTTTGATATAATCTGACAAGCCGTCCACATACATATTAGGTGATAAGACCGTACGTGAGATAGGAACGAACTATACGTTGTTTTCAGA
Organism: Zizania palustris; assembly: GCA_019279435.1. Taxonomy (NCBI): domain Eukaryota; kingdom Viridiplantae; phylum Streptophyta; class Magnoliopsida; order Poales; family Poaceae; genus Zizania; species Zizania palustris. The sequence goes on along the minus strand of JAAALK010000709.1, from coordinate 22,825 downwards.
AAAGGAGCCAATAATACAATCGTATGGTCCAACCTTTATTTGTCATGCATGCATCTCTATTACTCCCCTATTCGATCCATCCAGGAGGAAAAAAACAAAGGAAGGTGTCTGCTTAATTGCTTCGGTTATATATAAGCTTAATTATAATTTATAAACCACGTACGATGAATTAGAATTTTAATTGTTATTTTTCAATTTTTAGTATTTATACCAGTAAAAATACAAGAATAAAAATATTAACTTTAAATTGTTTAAAGAATAGGGTATTTAAAGAAAATCTGTGAAATTTTTTAGAAAAAGAGCGTCAAGTCTGAAATTTCACAGGAAAATTATGCGAGAAAGCGAAATTTTTGTTTGCCGAGTGTTCGTTGCACTGGACAAACCCAAATTGTATTTACGAAATAGTAGTGGGTAATACATACAAATAGAATAAAAACATGAATATGATTTTTTTTTCGATAATTTAGTTTATTATTTCATGCTCTTGTAGTTTAAATTTGACATGTTTCAATTTAAATCCTAAAAATATAATTAATGAATTAAAAATAGCTAATTGGCCAAGAAAAATACCAAAAATTTGTATGGGATAAGATACGTCATATTTTGATTGCAAAAAAATCAAGTTTAAACAAAACATTAATCATTAATTTGCTTTCAAACTTATCTCATTTCTTATCTAAACTGTCATATGTGCTCTCAAAATCTCCTATTTCTAAACACTATACGTGACAACTTTATCTAAATTTTTTTATTTTTTATGACAACATCTTCATATCATATCATAACACCATCTCAAGTTTTTCAGACTTCGTTTGATTTTTTTAGAATTATAAAAATTATAAAGCTCCACATTGTCGATCGAGTGTCACAACCAATATTGTTCAAAATTTATTTTAATTCAGTGAATAATAACTAAAAATAGACTTTAAAACATGACTATGCTTTTTTATAATTTTTTGTTTATTATTTCATGCACTTGCTGTTCAAATTTGACCTATTTTTATTTAAATCCTAGAAATAAACTTATTGAAATAAAAATAGTAAACTGACTTTAAAAAAATACTAAATTTTGCATTAGATAAGTTATGTTATATTTTAATTGTATAAAAAATTTCAAGTATAAACAAGATTTAATCATCAAATTGCTTTCAAATATAACCTATTCATTCACTAAAACAACTCTTCTCCTTGGATAATCTCGAGTTTCTTAACATTCTATATAACAACTTTCTCAAAATATTTTTAATTTTTTTATCAAATTATCTATGTATCATATCATAACACCATGATAAGTCTCATGTTTTTCGGACTTCATTTGATTTTTTTAGAATTACAAAACTATTAAGGTCTATGTTGCCGATAGAGTGTTGCAACCTAGTTTTTTCAAAGTTTATTTCAATTTAGTGCATAAGAACTCAAAATATACTAAGAAATATGAATATTATTTTTTTATAATTTTTGGTTAATTATTTTAGGCACTTGTAGTTTAAATTTCACCTATTTCAATTTAAATCCTAGAAAAAAACTTAATGAATTAAAATGGCAAACTTTACATTGGAGAATATATGTTGTATTTTTAGTGTAGAAAAAAATCAAGATAAAACCAAATAGGAAACATCACATATGATCAAAACAACGTTTACACAAAAAAATGGGTTTGCCGAGTGTTTTTTAAAAGGAGCTGGCAAACCCGAAAAAAAATTTACCCACGCAAGCACGCCATCGGGATGTCCGTTACTACTTTTCTGTCAAGTGTATTTTCAAAAAAACACTGGTTAAACAATTGGATTGCCGAGTGTTTTTCGAAAAATACTCAGCAAATCCATCTTTACCAAGTGCCCAAAATAATAGACTCAGACAAATTTTTCGACAGTCCATGAATTTTGATTTTCCCGTAGTGTGTCTTTTAATTTGCATCCAACAAAAGCGCACATCCAATTAGACCCCCATAGAACTAATTAAAGTTTTTTAGGCACAAAAATAAAAGAATAAATAATTTTTGTGGATGGTAAAAATAAATTATGTTTATTTGACCCGTTTTTTAGTACTGACCACTCCGCACATATATATAGAAGTTGCATTAATTCATTTGAAAGTATCAGGATTACTAGAATTAGGGTCTGTATGAATTCTATAAAGTATCGCTTGAGAGAATCTATATAAGTTTTTTAACTTTTGAATTCTGCTTTATTTTTAGATTATGTAGCTATTGAATCTTTTAATCTAATCTAAGTCCAAAATCTAGATAATTTATTTCAGTTTTAGATTATATAAGCGGTTATAGCGGTTGAGGAGCTAATGAGGTGAAACAAACGTACGTACCCCTAATTTCACAGCAAAAACTTAACGAGAATATAATAATGCCACATATATATTACATGCAGATTTACAGCGGCATTATCTCTGCATGCACATGCGTATATTCTTGTCTCCAAAGTATGCTTATTAATTAGATTATTCGTATACTAACAACATGATGTGGTGGATGCATGGTGTGATTTTATTCAGCGGTGGCGTCTACGACGAAGCGTACGTACAGAAGAGAATCGAGAGGTCGGACGAAGTGGAAGACAGCGGGGAGAAACTGTCAGCTACTTTGCACCCGAGCGGCCGGGACGACTTGTCGATCCTTCGATGCAACGGCTCAACAATCAGTACGTAATAATCAGATGATCGAGTCACTAAGGCCAAAAACCGACCCATATATGTACGTACGCGCGCGTATATGCATATGGGCTGGTGGTATATATTTAGCCCATGACAAACGTTCATGTAATCCTGCATGCCTGATGCTACGTTTTCTGTCTGGGTGCGTGCAAACGCCATGGCCATCTGCAGCCAGCCCAACGGCCCCTCGTCGCCGGTGGACATGGTGCTGGACTACTTCAAGTACGACTACGAGTTCGCCGAGCCGCCGCGCGTGACCAGCCTGCAGAGCACCGTCCCCCTCGCGACGTTCAGCGACTTCGGGGACGACGTCTACTTCGTCGCCGACCAGCGGGGCTACGAGTCGGTCGTCTACCACCTCGCCGGCCAGTACCTCAAGACCGACAAGTCCGGCAACATCACCGACCCCCGGCTGCAGCTCAACAAGGTCCACTTCGATCTGTAGCCAATCTGCACTAATTACCATACATCCACGCATTTTCCCAACGCGCCACCAACTGTTAATCCTGAGCCCCTTCTAAATTGAGCACGGAATATGGTGCGTGGTGTGGTATATACACAGGTGGTGCGAGAGATCTCCTACTCCCGGAGCGGCGTCACCGTGAAGACGGAGGACAGCTCGGTGTACCAGGCAGACTATGTCATAGTTTCTGCCAGCGTGGGAGTCCTGCAGACCGATCTCATACAGTTCAAGCCTCAGCTGCCTGTCAGTTTTCTCCTGCTTCCTGACCATATGCATGTTATACATACGTTATCTTGGAATAATGAGTAGATGTCAAAATCTTCTTCCAAATAGATCGATAGCAAGATCTGCATATTAGTTACATTTACTACTTACATTATCTAAAAGGCACAAGGCAGTCACATTAATATATTTACTCTGCACTTTATTTTTATGTATTTCGATCATCAGACGTGGAAGATTCTTGCAATCTATGAGTTCGACATGGCCGTATACACCAAGATATTCGTCAAGTTCCCAAAGAAATTCTGGCCCGAAGGGAAAGGGAGAGAGTTCTTCTTGTACGCAAGCGGAAGAAGAGGTTACTACGGTGTATGGCAGGTATCGTCTATCTATATCGTCTATACCTAGCTATGGACACTCTAAGAGATCAGCTTCCACCCTAAATCAGAAAGATCTGGTCGTTGATTAGATTAGTTATACACCAACTAATTGGACACTCCAACGGAATTCTAATGTTAACTAAAAGATCTGACCGTTGATTAGATGAGTGATACGATCATATAGTGTGTGTGTGTGTGTGTGTTGTGGACCAATCTACCTTTTAACTTTGCTGGCTCTTTTTAAAGCTCGTCTATTATGTTATGCATATCATCAAATACAACTTGATATTTATGAGTTATGAATTCTATAATTATTAAATTATTAAAAAGCTATAATTATTCAATCATGAATATATATATATATAACTCTTCTTATTATGTTACAACATAATATTTATTAACTACTAGTTTTGAATTAGTAGATCATGAGAAATATAATTTAAATTTAAAACTAAGTATAAATCAATATTTATTAGTTGTAAATTTCTTATTAGTTATTAATAAGAGATGCTATAAAATAGTTGTGTTGGTGACAAGTATTGCCTCCATTAAATTTTAAATGACGCTATTGACTTTTTCACAACATCCGACCATTCATGTTATTCAATAAATTTATGCAAATATGCAAAAATATAAGTTAATACATTCGACAATAAAATAAATTATAACAAAATAAATGATATTTCAAAAAAATGAATAAAACAAATGGTCAAATGTTGAGATAAAAGTAAATGACATCATTTAAAAGTTAACGGAGTATAATAAAATGCACCAACACAATGCTCACAAATTGTAATAGAAGTATGGAATTAAAGAGTGATTTTACGGTTCTCTACGAGAGGTTTCTATAATTTTAGTGTTTATTTTTCTACTTATTAATAACCAACACACCGATAAATACTAAATTAATAATTATGGTACGTTTTTTTTTGAGAACAGACACATCCCAAGGATGCATCCTGCTTTATTAGAAAGCAACCATCAAGTTCACACAACCAAAACATTGATCATGAGGAAACATCTCCCCTAATCCCCCTGAGAATAAAAACCCCTAGAATTCAGGACAAGCCCAAACAACAAACCCTCACAACAACCGAGAGTATCCGAAAAACATCCACAATATCCGCTTACAGAACCAGAACGACATCAACAACCAACAGATACCACTTTGTCAACTAGGACCTTCACTTAGTCCGACCCAACCGACCAAAGCAGACCATCACAGGGGCTTCCGCCGCTTCATGTGTTTGCCAGTCGATCGATTTGAGCACGGAGCAATTTTAAGTCCTCCATCACAGCCTCCCGTTGACTCCCCTTCACCAGATTCACCCACTGCGCCACAAAATTTGTTAGTCTATAAAGCACAACCTGCACGCTACTAGGAATTTTGCTGTTAAAAACAAAATCATTACGAGTAATCCATATCGTCCACACCCCGGACGCCACCATTCCCAGAAATCTCATCTTTTTATTAACGCCCCGAAAAGTGTTTTGAGCATCCACAATATGATGGAAATCAGATATATTCCGTTGCCAGCCCAGGGCATCCCGAACAAAACACCACATGAAACGAGATAAAGAACAATGAAACATCAGATGATTCACCGACTCCATTTTGCCGCACCATTTGCAAAACGGGTCCCCCCTCCACCCCCTTTTTTTCAACTGTTCCCCAGCTTGTATTTTGCCATGCATTACTAGCCAAAGGAAAATTTTTACCTTGAGAGGAGCAGCCACTCTCCAAATCAGCTTACATCCATCATCCACAATCCCCCCAAAAACCAACCACTGATATAGCGATCTGGAAGAAAACCCCCTCTTATCCAACATCCACCCAACTTTGTCACCACCTACACCGTTAGTCACTTCCAAGCACTTCTCCACCAGACTATCCCACTGCCTAATCTCACTATTATTCAAAGAACGCTTGAACCCACAAACCAGCCCTCATGTTGAACCTCAAAAACTGAAACTCCCTGAGAGCTGCAAACATTATACAAACCAAAAAAATGTATTTTCAGAGGCAAATCCTCCAACCAAGCATCCTCCCAAAATCTAATATTATCACCTTTCCCCAACTCAAACTTACAATGACCAAGAACCAGAGACTTGATAGACTGAATGTTATTCCAGAAACAAGAACCCTTAATGTGATTCCCACCTAATGCAATTTCTTTTAATTTATATTTTTTCCTCATAAGATCATAACAAAGCCCCCCTTTATCACTTTGAATGTTAAACACCCATTTCCCCAAAAGGGCCCAATTCATGACCCTAGTATCTAGGAAACCCATCCCCCCATTCTTTTTAGGCCTACACAGCATCTTCCAATTCACCATATGAAATTTTTTGTTCTGCTGCGTCCCACCCCAAAAAACCTACTTCTAATACTATCAAGATGAGCATGAACAGAATCTGGCAATTTGAAAACACTCATGCAATACAACGGAATACTCGACAGGCAAGAGTTAATCAACACCATTCTACCTCCGAAAGATAAATGACCACATTTCCATGACGCCAGACTGCAAAAATTCCCGGAGCAAAACTTTTGCAATGAACGGTGTGGACTTGGTGTCTATTCAGGAGTTCGAGAAGCAATACCCAGGTGCCAATGTTCTCCTTGTCACGGTCACCGACGACGAGTCGAGGCGGATCGAGCAGCAGTCGGATAACCAGACAAAGGCAGAGATCGTGGAGGTACTGAGGAGCATGTTCCCCGGTGAGGACGTCCCTGACGCCACCGACATCCTCGTCCCGAGATGGTGGTCGAACAGGTTCTACAAGGGCACCTTCTCCAACTGGCCCATCGGCGTCAACCGCTACGAATACGACCAGCTCAGGGTACTCCATCATATCCAATCCATCGAAATGCTAATCACATCATGATGCCTATTGCAAACCTTATCTTGTCGATCTACTCATCTGTTTCTTTGGTTATGGCAATTGCACAAGTGAATTTAATTTGAGCTTTGTTCCGATCCATATACACAATGCAAGGCGCCGGTTGGGAGGGTTTACTTCACCGGCGAGCACACAAGCGAGCACTACAATGGCTATGTCCATGGAGCTTACCTTGCAGGTATCTGAGCCTACTTTAGTAATCGCCGAGATTTCTAATGCTAAGTATTGTGCTTGTGCCTTATGCGTCTCTTTGCTTTTTCTGTGCCAGGTATTGACTCTGCAGATATTCTGATCAACTGTGCGCAGAAGAAGTTGTGCAAATATCAAGTTCAGGGCAAGTACGACTAGTTTCTCTGCAGGTAAGTAAAAGTGTAAAACCAGCTTCTCTGCTTTGCTTTGATCATCTAATACGGGTGAGGAACCGCACTCGAGTCCCTAAGAACATTTGTGTATCTTCTATCAGCTTCCTGATCTGCATGTTGATTTTCTTTCTAGGTGCAGGCATTTTCATGAAGAGGTGAAAATTGTGAGATGCCATTGTTTGTTGGAAAATAATGCGATTTGTGGAAGACGTCGTGTGGTGTTTCGGCATTGATTCCTCCTCCGTCTATTGCTTACATTGATTATTTACTTGTTGCATCGATAATTACTATTTGTTGTGAAGTAGTTCCACAGTTCAGTTGATGTGTCTACTGTCTAGCTAGGTACTAAGTGAATTGCGGTGTTCTTTCGATTTGAATAAAATGTTGAGTGGATTGTAAAATCGCCATTTCCCATGGCCATATAGATGGTGTTTCGCACTAGTCCGCTCCTGTTTTTTAATCTGCTCTACAAAACGGTAGCCAAACATAGTCAGATTTGAGTTTTCAGATTCGCAAAAAATTAAAATTTGAGACTTTGCTTCTTGTTTTTTGAAAGTATCTCCTATGGTGCTTGCCGAATTTTATTTTGAAAATAAAATAGAGAATTGAGGAGTATTTACCCACCCGCCATTTTTAACGAACCTCTCCAACCATTTCTCTCTCTCTTTTTTCTCTCTCTATGTCATTATTTTCCTTCCTTCTTCCGCCTTTCTCAGACAAACGCTTGGCTTTCGCGCGCATGGATGGAAATGGCGATGCGGTGACTCGAGCCCCTGGCCAAGGCAGTGCGGGAGCGGCACGCGCGCCTGGCCAGGGCGGTTCGGCGTCACCAAGAGGCGCCCCCTAGGCGACGACGTCAGGAGGGCACTCCTCGCCGGCTGCTTCTCCTGCGGCGCACGCGAGAGCTTCCGGCGACAGCGGCGCACCAGCGACATTGGTGATTGCGACCTCGATACTGAGTTCGACCATGACGAGTAATGCGCGACGCGCGAGGAAGCTCAGCCCGGTGTCTGTCCTAGAGCTGCACTCCGACGAGGAATCATCTGCCATTTCTGGCAATTGTAAGCCCTCTGCCTCTTCACCATCCCAAAAATCCAATTCCAACCATTCTTGATCGAAATCGAGTCTATTTTTCTTCAATTCCGTCTCTGTTTTCTCGACACAGATGAGGACGACAAGACGCCGTCGACTTCAGGAAAGAGTTCGCCACCACAAGACTTGGGCTTCACCTTCTACGAGGCTAGCAAGATTTGCAAGACGGATACGGAAGAAGACAAGACGACGATGAAGAGTGGTTGTAGGTTCACGGAGGGGAGCAGAAGATGATCATCTCCTCCCGGGTCGCCGAGGACATCTCAAGGATCCCCATGCTAGTGCAGCTCGACCTCTTCGGCCCAGTGGAGCAATGGAACTGGCTTAGGGAAGAGGAAGCCTCGCAGGTAGGGGCAAGCATAGAGGCCATGTATTTGAGGAGATGAGAGGGGAGGTTGCGTGTGACATGGTTGCCTGAATCTTTGACATGCTGGTCTGTAAAAAAAAAATGAGAATCGGCGTAACATCCAGTTGATGATTCCCATTGAATAACAAAAAAGGGAAAGAACACATGAATGATAGACTTCTGCAATGTGCAAAAAATTAGCTTCAACACCTTGTTTTCATGAAAAAAAGAGTTATTTGGGTGCAACTTCATGTTTTTCAGTTTTCATGTCTCCTTGTGTGTGAAAAGTGTAATTGTGTTTGCTTGTAAACTACTTGAGTAATATGAATTTATTGTGATTTAAAATATAAAATATTATTATTGCAGTATAATTATATTAATGTATATCAACAAATAAAGCATAATACAAATCAGGGATAAAATAGTACATTGATATTAAATTCCATCATTCGTGAATCTGAATCTACTCTGCAAGCCAAATAAGTATACTCCACAAGAAAGCTGCAACTTCACTCTAGATCTGACGGTCGGCTTAAAGATGGCAATGGGTCTATACCCATCGGGTTTGACCATCTCAAACATATACCCGTTAAAAAAATCTCTCTATCGGATAACCTATATATACACACGGGTATCATTTTCTCCCCAAACTTATACCCATGCGGGTAAAATATATCCATCGGGTATCCATATCCATCAATAGGCACCACACACAAAACATCCAATAAATAATAACTATGTATCTATCCTCACAAAAACAAAGTTTTATCTAATTAGACCGATCACTCATTCAGTCATAAGATCAAAATTACATATATAAATAAACTCCTAAAAATAATACATCAATAATTTAACCTACAACAATAGTAATAATGATTTAAACTTCAAAAAATATAGCATATTAAGTGATGGGTACCCATCAAGTATCAGGTATGGATATTAAAAACCATATTCATAACCGTGTACCTGTTAGATACTATTTTTCCTGTCCACATAAATAATTTTACCCGTATATGTACTGTAAAATGTCATCTTCAGGCCGGCTGCCGTCAACTTTGATCATGGGATGCGCTTTCCAGGCGTCGTCGGCCTAAAAATTTAGGGAGTGGAGGCCAAATCTTGATGTGTCACTAACTACCAGAGTGAGTTCACGCTCTAAATTTGGATGGGGCCACTTTAGGTCGCCACCATTGGTAGCGATCTAGATTTGGATGGGCCGTATTGGGCCCACTTTTGTCAGCGAGAGAACAAGGCCGTCCCAATAAGTGGGCCCACGGAGGCAAATATTACCTTATTATCACTTGTTCCCTAACTAGGTGGGCCCATTTGTATCGTGAGCATCGAGCAAGTTTGGATGGACCGTAAGGTCGGAATTTGGAGCCCACGAAACGCAACCATGCTCTGGGCAGCCATGCCGGCGGTCCGGCGGTGGCGGTGGCGGTGGCGGTGGCGGCGTTGCCCTCGACTCCGGCGCCGGCCGCGTAGGGGAGGCATCGGAGGGTCAACACCGTGGCGGAATCGCGCGGCGAGCGGGGGCTCCGGCTGGCGGAGCGAGAGCCGTCTCATGCCGGAGCCGGCATCGGTTCCAAGTCGGAGCGCGCCGCCCTGGCCGCAATCTCCCGCCTGCCCGCCGACTCCGATCCCCTCGGGCGCGCAGGTGTGCGGCACCTCTAAATTCCAAACCCTCTCCTCCCCCGCTGCCTCCTCTTCTCCGATCCCTCTAACAAGAGAAAACCAAATGCGAGGTCTCCCTGCTTTCCTCGTCTGGGGGACTGAAAGACCGGGCAATGTGGTGGAATATTACAAGTGAATCGTCAGTTTTTTATTGGTGCACGTAAACCTATAATTTCAAGCTTAAATTATTTTTCTGACATAGAATTCATTCATGGAGTAGTAATTGTTAATTAAATTGCAGTTTCATGACATAAACTTCATCTATAAGAACTACTAGTATACAGGGTGAACCTACAAGTTACAACTCAGGTGAAATTATTCCAAAATCCTTATAGTCTAAGTATATAACTAAGCATGACACTATAGCATTACAAGTGTAGAGTGAGTCCTAGAAACTTATTGTGGCAACTGAAATTCAGAAAGCATATAACTATTAGACGCATGCCAGCCGGTCTGACAATTAGGAACAGCTTTTATGTATTAATATATGATCCTACTTAGTATTAGAAACTTAGAAGAAGGCCCTGCTTCCATAAAAGACCTTAGAACCCTTTGATGGGGATGGCTTCTCAGTTGTCCTCAAGTCAATGTTGTCAGTTGAGGGCCTATTCTTGACAACATCCAATGGCAGCTTCATTTTTTCAAGGGATTCAGTAAACTGCTGCATGCTCTTCATGTACATGTTAACTATGTCCTGCTGAACAACGGACTCCCTGGGCTGGAGGTTAATGCTGATCACAGGCTTGACAACTTCATCCTTGGATGGTACCACTAAAGAATCAGCCTCACCATCTGTAACATCTTGGCTTTTCTCCATCGGGCTTCCAGTGGGAGATGCCGCAACAATGTTATCTGATGGCTCAGAAACTGATTGTGGAGTGGCAGAGGTGCCTGTGGAGTAGTCAGTGGTTGAGACACAACTTTGAGGGCTTTCATCCTGATATTCATCAGGATTCTTTGTACATATTTCAGTACCAGGCACAGCTGCATCACAGTGCAGTAACTTTGCATCATCAACCTTGGCTGAATTATCATAGCTCAACGTCTCCATCTCAAAATACTTTGAGGCCATAATTTGATTCTCCTTCACCATATTCAAGTCTGGGAATTCAATCTTTTCAAGCTCACAAGGGATTGAGCCACTATCTCCATTGTTCACGACTGATGCTGACTTGGTGGGTGGTGAAATGGGGATGATATCTGGAGAACAGCCAACATAAGATAAGGACAGCCGAACAAATCCAGCAGGTGTGTGGAGCAGATCAGTGGATGTCAGTGAAAACTCTTGAACCAGCTTTCCATCAGCCATTACAATGTTTGCCAGAGGAACGAGGGCAAAGCCAAGAAGCTGGTCTTCCAGGAAGTTTCTCATCCTACTCAACATCCATATTTCGCACTTGAGCGAAGTCTCCACAGTACGCACATCAAGCCTTATGCTGTCATCAAACACTGGGTTGCGTCCGCCACCATTGATCACCTTGGTTGACCATGACACATATGGGTCACTTGTGAGGCAGAGCTTTGCATAAACATCCTGCTTGTGGTAGATACATATGTTGTGAATATCGCGTGCCTGATGCACGAAAACATCGAGGTAGCCTATGGGCCTGTCTTTGGCCGCAGTCTCAGTAGTAAAGCCAGTGACTCTTTGAGTGATAATTCCAGTGTTCAGCATCGGTAGCTCAGACAGAGGGCCAGTCTTGTAAGCTGCCATTGCAGGGGCCCCAAGTCTGCAATTAGGACAGACAGACAGATAATTTGTTTAAAGCCTAGAATAAAGTTGACTAAAAAGTGCAGACAAATTCAGAAGAACATGAAAAAGATATGTTATTTTGCGACATCAATTGGACCTTGAATTGGGAGGTATCTTTAGCTTAAAAGCATTTAACTTTCTAATCAGGAGGGAAACTGAGGGACAAAGAATTTGGACCTACAATCTGAAGGACTTAACTCAAAGACCAACAATTGCCGCAAGATCCGAGCTTTTGGTGATATGAAGTTTCCCTGAAACAGGTGCAGCACGGTGGTTTTAAAAATCTAGAACAAAAATTGGAAGGGAATTCGGTCAGCAAGAGCCCTAATGATTTGAAAATCCGCACCCTTTTATCACGCGCTCCCTCCACTTTTATAAGGCATATTTTGATTCTAGAAAAGTCTTCAAGATTAAATTTTGACCATTGGTTTCTCCTAAAATATGTTTTTAGTGGGTACAAAAACAATATGGTGTGAAAGTCTTTTAAAGCGCCAATCTATTGGTATAATTTTCGCACACCAAATGTATTTGTATGTTTACTAATAGTTGATCAAAAAATTTTAAGGTTTCATTTTTTAGGAATCAAAATACCCCTTATAAAAGTGAACAGAGGGGGTGCAAGATTGAAATTAACAGAAATCAGAAGGTATATTGATGGGATGGACGAACTTGGAAGCTCAGCAGAATCCACAAGCCCCAGCTCCAATATTCGGAATCAAACACAAAATTACAGCATGAACAATCAGTAGCTGACCATAAGCTAAGCAACACCTGGTAACTACAGGTACTGGGATTTATGGGAAACTTGAAGGATAGCTGGTAGCAAGAACAGCAGCGGAGCATCAATTATTCAATTATGCCCTACATCCCACAAGAGCTGATATGTAGGGACATGTGGTGATGCTTAAGCTCAATTCCGTGAAGAAACAACCGAAATGTTGTTCATCAAGAACCATGCGCCTTCCAAATTCTTCCTGCGGTTCAGACTGGGGACAAGAAGATCCAGGACAAGAAACGCCCAAACCAAGAGCCGGATGAGCTAACACGAGCATGGAAATTCGACTGAGCTCGGCACAGACACTGATGTGCACTAGAGCATGAGCTACTAATAAACAGGAAGACAATATTAACCAATTTACACAGGAATCACGGGGAGAAGAACGTAGGTTACCTTATTTTCACCGGGGATCAACGCTGGGTGAGTTGGGTTAAGTCGCGCTCGAGGTGCCCAATGTGAGGACTGAGGACCTCGGAGACTTGGAGCGATTTTAATCACTGTGCGAGGATGGCATCATGAGAGGAGAGAGGAGGGGAAAGGTGAAATATATATAAAAAAGAGGACCACTTTTGCACAAACCGCACCATGTTATCCACAAATTACACGAGTTAGGCATTTCTTGGCGCTGTTAGGTCAGGCACATGCATCAGGCCATCTTTGAAATCTAGATAATTTACCTAAACATTTATAATCAACCCACAATTCTAAATCAAGATTCCTTATGGCTTGTCATATCAGCTCTAATAAATCTTAAATCTCTAGTTATATCATTTTTCTGAAGTACTCCCTCCGGTTTCAAAAAAGATGTCGTTTTGGATATTATTTAAGATACCAAGGAATGATTAATTTGTGTATACTTTTCTTGTTTGTTTCTATTAAATACAATACATTAGTAAAGATAACACGAGAAACAAGAAGGAAGTAGTATTACTGCAGAGGTATAAATGTCCAAAATACACAATAAAACGTAAAACGACTATTTTAGTCAACTTTTGATACAACTCTAAAAGACTTCCTTTAGGAAACTGGAGTGAGTAGGTCATGTTGGTCTGGTTTTGTTTGAAAATCATATAATTTTTTTGTTTTTTTAAAAGTCACACGTGTCCCATTTTAATTAAAAAGTTATGTGTCGGGATGTGATAGGAGGATTTCCATGATATCTTCTATCCTGGTATTACTTTTGTTTAAGCACGCCTAACGTCGGAGTTCTTATGAGATCCGGTGTTAACTTATTCACGTCCTTTTAAACATATGCTTAAGAAAAGAGAATGGTAAGCACAGTAGTTAACAATGCATGTTCCAATACAAGTCATTATTGTCGGTGCTTAGATTTTGTCTGTCTGAAGCCGCAACTGCCTGCGAGTTCCAAGGCAGAAAGGAAGAATTGGTGTTGGACGCAAAATGTTTTGGAATTGGTGGATCCACATCCACTCGAGTGGAAAAGGGCACCGTTGAAAACTGCCCCAGGTGAGATAGAGATTAGAGATGCACTAATACTAGTAGAGTTGGGGGGATCTTCTCTTGTGCTGCAGCTGCACAGTCCCGACTCCCAGTTTCCGTCGTGACACTGCGATGAATCAGTTTCTTCACAAACTTCACAGCTTACTCCGGCAAATTTGAAGAAAAAAATTGAGGTGTGTTTAGCGTGTCTGAAGTGCTTGAGGCACTGCGTTATGCTTGTTTTCGTAATTCAATTTCCTTCAAAGTTACCGAATATAATCTAGAATCCTTATAAAATTGTCAATCCGAGTCTTCATCAATGGTACCTTGTGACGCCAAGTCCATTGGCCAGTATCGTCCAGATAATGTCAAACAGTGGAGCTTTAGTTACGACATCTAGAAGCCTAGAAGGCGCATCCAAGCTTCTGTGGAATTTTCGCTGGAAACCGTCAGTGGAGATCAGCTGCATGCAGAGCAGAGTTACCTCCTGTTGCATCACTCCATTTTATCTTGAACGGAATTTGTAGAGTCTGCTCGTGCGAAAGAATAACTTGAGAGAGTGCGAGATTATCCGGGAGGGGGCGACTGAACCGACTGACAAAGCATTGCTGCTGCTCTGCTCCACACGCCATCGAATAGCGCATCAGCCTTCACGCTGTACCCAGTGGAGTTGATTAGCACGTGCAAGCTAGTTACCAGTCTCAAAAAAGCGAGACGTATATTCTAATTAACTTATATAAACTTAATCAAATAATACAAGAAAATGTCATCAAAATTTAAATATCAACATGTAAATTCACCACTTACAGCTGCCTCGCAACGCGAAATAGCGAAAGGCTTTGGGGAAAAGGTCAGCAAAAGTGTGGCACTTTTTTATACTCTCCAACTCAGCCGTGTGAACGTGGCGAGTGGCCCGGTTTAGTCCAAAGTGATGACTGCTTAGTGCAGTGCTGAGTAATAGATATGGAAGAACAGCTTAAGTAAGCACATGCATCAGCATCCAGCAGCGCGCGTACGTGATTGACAAAACCATCGCCGTCATCTAGACAAAACTGGTACCTGCAAATTGCAAAACACTCAAGTTTTATATTAACACCAGTCACCAGCAGTCAAAAACTCAAAAATTACATGTGCGAGAGAAAAAAAATAGCAGTTCTTGTATGTGGCAATATCACAAATAAAGCACGCAGCCGACAAAAACAAGCACGCCTTCAACCCGATTCTTTTGGTTTGGCTTTTGGGAGCAATTTTTATTTCTTTTGAAGCCAAAAGCTAAACCAAACGACCTATTTCAAGCCAATAATTTTTAGTAAAAATAGTTTTTGGTATAGTAAAACTGTGAAAGTTTTCTAAACCTGTTTTCTGCGGTTTCTAGCTTTGCAACCATACAAAATTTCATAATTTGACATTTCAAATTTCATACAACCATACAAAAATCCATAAATTGACATTTCAAATTTCATACAACCATAAAAAATCCATAAATTGACATTTCAAATTTCATACAACCATACAAAATTGCATAAATTGACATTTCAAATTTCATACAACCATACAAAATTGCATAAATTGACATTTCAAATTTCATACAACCATACAAAATTGCATAAATTGACATTTCAAATTTCATACAACCATACAAAATTGCATAAATTGAATTTTTATACAGCTCAAAACAGCTTCTCCACAGTCGTTTCAGTCAAACAACTTTCAGTTTTCTCACAGCTGACATCTCATAACAACCGCGGGTGAACCAAGCGGTTGCGCGCGGGGCGCTCCGGGCGGGCGGGCGCGCGTAACGCGCAGACGAGCCGACGGTTCGGGCGGTTTTCACATGGCGCAAGTTTTGGCCGGTTTTGTATGGGATGTGAGAAGACACTTATGGATTGCAGATGGAATCCGCGGACCAAGTAGCCGCTTTATATTAGTTAAGATTTTAGATGATAGTTCTACACTTCTACCACATCTGTTTCTAGATTGTTCCTTCTGCTCTAGAATTACTAGCTAGAGTGGTTTTATGAACCTAAAGTAGTTTTGATTGTAAAAAGTTGTTCATTGGCCTGCAACAACTAACATTCATTAAAGAACAAGTTTGAAAGAAAATCAAACAGCAATGAAAATAGAAAACAAACTAATAAGATCACTATTCGCCACACTATCAAGCTAGATTACGATGAGCAATATGGCACTCTGATGTAATACCATTTCTTGACAAAATTCATACACAATGGTAGTGAATGCTATGCTTCATCCTCATAATACTCCATTCTTCTCCCGAGATATTTTATTTTTACTCCTTTCAAATCTTGTATTACTCGTGACTTTATCACATTGATGTAAACACTAATATACATAGACATAATAAGGCTATTCACAGTGATGGGTTTTATAATATTGTTTCCTAAAAGTCCACATCAGCTTTGCAACCGAATGAAATACTCTCTCTCAATGAAGAGTTTTATTTCACTATTTTATAGGCTAACTAGTGTAATTAAACACAACTAAGTCTCATTAAATACCCTCTCTCTGATGAAATAATTTGACTCTCAATAGGCGTTTCATTTCGTTTCATCCGTCTTGGAACGGGTTAGCACTATGTCATGATGATGACACTATTTCCTTCTCTTTCCTCATTAATTAAATACCATATAAACAAAAAATCTAATATGTCATGATAATTAATACCATGAAACTCACATAAAACCCCCATTGTAAATAGCCTAATATCAACTTACTATGTCAGCTTCCTCCAACATATTAATGCTCAGTAATATCAACTTTCTCGTCCTACAATTACTAAATTTCTATTGTTAGTCGGCATGAAGGTTCTTAGCTGAGATCTATTTACTTACCTATTTATACATAAATTTTGCAACTAACAAAATTATGTTATTGTGTAGTTGTTCGGATGATATTTTTCTATTCACACACAAATGAAAGATGGACCCCACCCAATCTGCATGAAATTTTAATTTCATCTCTTTTTGAATATTGGAAGCTCCAGAAATTTTCATTAAGTGTTTCTATTTCACACTTTAAAATTTCAAAATTTCATAACGACATAAACTCAATGCGCAAATTTAAATTTGTCCTTCAATTATTTTTCTTTTCCTTCCGTATAGCAAGCGTTTTTAATTATTGAAACATAAATGTAATGCATTATTCTTGCAATGTTTTAGCCTTATAATTCATATGTTAAAAAATCTGAATACGCGTAGAATGCTTAGGTATATTAATTTGTCGAGATTACATTTAATGTATTAGTCTGTTAGTTTTTTATGATGAGCATATCTGGCCTTAAATTGTAGGTGTGGTGGGTAATCACATTCAGTAGGGTTTAGTTTGGTTTTGAATACAAGTTCAGTAAACCAACCTGCATAAAAAAATTCCAAAAGAAGAACAAGTGGGCTTTGATGGATTGCCCCGTTATATATTGTCAACATTTCAGTGCAATTACATTTGTCTGTAACATATTGGTCAAGACTATCCTGTAAGGATAGTACACCCTACACATGCCCCTAAACTCAACATGATTGAATTGCATGAAGACTTTATTTATTTATTAGTAAAGTTTTAATTTGCTAATAATGGAAAAAATAAAAAGGAGATAGTAGGAGAATTAGGGGGCATTTAGTAAAGTTTAGCCCATGTCACGTCGGTTTGTACATCAATTCGAAATATTAAACGTGAACTAATTATAAAAATAACTGCGGGGTCGAAGGATTATTGTAAAATCCAGATTTTTGAAACACTGACGAAACATATATTTAAATCAAAAACTTATCTTTTGAGTTAAACTCTTGGATTTGAAATGAGTGCCAAAATAAAATTTTCTCAAACAAACAAATAGTTACTATTCCAAATCTGAAAACACTATTCCTTGTCCTATTATAAAATTCCTCTAAATCTAATTATTCAAACCAACTTCTTTAACTTCAAATCATTTTCCCTTTTAAAGATTGAAAACTAAATTTCTAACCTCCATGTTCATCCAGTCAAAACTACAGATTTTTTTCCTACCATTTTTTTCCCTGCTCTCTTTCCTCTTTCCCCTGATATTTCTCTCTCTCGTTCTTAGCCAAAAAGTTACTGATGTTGCATGGTCGCATGCATGTCCGCATGCTTGCAGGCCCCATCGCATACACCTACTCGTAGGCTGCGCATAGCGTTGTGCGTCGCACGCCAGGTGCTGCTGTGCAAGCCGTGCGCCCGTGCCGGCCATACGCTAGGTCGTGCGCCCGCGCGTGCCCGTGCCAGGCCGCGCGCCTGTGCCAGTGCGTTGCGCCCGATCGCGCAAACGCGCCCTTGCGCCTGCGCCTGTGCGTCTCCCGCGTGCGCCAACCACACAAGCGTCGGGCCCGCACATCACGCCGCGCCTGGCCGCCTCGTCTCTTGCGCTCAATCGCTTGCTTGTGACGCCTCGCCTCCCGTGTGGCCGCACGCTAGCACCACACCCGGCTCGCCACATGGCCGCGCCACGCTGAGCGCCCACCCTCGCCTGCTGCGCCTAGCCACTCGCCTTCCACTGCCGCAATAGCCCACGTCTTGTCCCCTCTATCTCCCTAGTCCCTCTATTAAGCCACCACTGAAGCCCCGAATCCATTTTCCCCACGTCCACTCCACCGAAACTCTAGTCATCGCCAAGCAGTGAACTCCATCCCGGCATCTTTGGTGAGCCCCCTGTTCTTGCTCTTTTCATTCTGAATCCTTGTTTTAATAGCATATCTAGGCCATGAATATGGTGTTCTAAGCTTCGTCATGGCTAAATATTGTCGCAATGTATACCTCCACCGTGGGTAGCTTTGTATGAGCCAATGTAGGTCAATCAGAGGCCACGGTTAGATTCCTGCTAGTGCTAATCTCATGAAAATGTCCGTAGTTGGGCGTCGGAGTACCCCCATCACCCCCCGGCACCCACCCCCTGTTAGTTTACCCCCCTTTTGATTATAGGCAAACTGTAACTCTAATTAAAAATCCAACCGTAGATCTTGTTAATCATGGTATGTTTAACCTACGGTTAAAATTTGGGTTCAATCGGAGTTAAAACGTGGGAGATAAGCTCTGGAGAAATTTCAGCCGTTGAAGGTCGTCTTCAACCTCCCGCGGGTCCTCCTTTATCTGTTCTGTGTGCCTGACTTGTGGACCCCAGTCGTCAGCCTAGGCCACCCAGCGTGCTGCTCGGCTTGGGCTGGTTTCGGCCAGCCCATATGAACAATACCTTTTTCTATTTCCCAGAATGTTTTTCGTGTAGCTCAGCCCACTAGCACAGTACAATTTTTCTTTTTTCCGGAATTAATTTCCAAGGACAGCCCATACAATTAGTAGGTTGGCCCAATTACAGCGAATAGTGAATTTTCCTATTTTTCAGAATTAAAACAGACCCGACCCATTCAGCCGAATAGCACACAATACCTTTTATCAATTTCAGAAAAATGTTTAAACTTCAAAAATTCATATAAAATTCGTTATAGCTCCGGTTAACACCGTTCAAATTTCTATAAATTTCTAAAATTATAAACTTTGATTTAGAGTAGTATAAATTATTTTCCCCAAAACTTTTCTTGTATTTTATTTATATAATGTTGTTTGTACTATAGTTGCCGACGCCGAAGACACCCGAGGCTACGATCCCGAAGATCCCGAGTACCACACGGTGCAAGGCAAGTCTTCCTTTGAACATTCTTGATCCTATTGCATTGATTGTTCCATAAATTTATATATGCATGTTTAGGTTAAACACTCACGGACACTATTAGTCAATTGCTTGGGCAATTATGACAAATAAAATCTACACTTGTAACAAGCCTCCTTGATAATTGAATATCATGTTTACCTTGTCGCCCTAGGATTTATTTTTACATACATGATTCAATTTATTCTTTTAATTGCTTTTAGCACATTCCTTGTCAAATGGGTGCACTACACATACACTTACACACTTATATCAAAGCATAACGACTAGATGTAGAATGGGTGATGATGATGTGATTTTGCAAATGTGTTATGTGAAATGAATTTGTGTGTGTTACAAAGACTATTAAGGACCGATTCCTTGGGAAAGCATGAGCACAACATCGTGCAACCTTGTGGGTATTTATGGGGTGCCCCTGGGCTAGTACTTAGTGGGTTTGGGATAGCCTGATTGCCGATGGATGTGGAATCACCGGGTGGCTCGTGGTATTACCTAAAAAGTCCCTAACGGGCACGAGATTGTGGTTGTGATTCGAGGAGTTGGAAGTGGAGCACCCGTGTGATTGCCTGGGGATAAGAAGGAAGACATACTTTCCGGATCCTTGACCGTGAATCCATCTAGGTGGTAGTGGGGTATCCTAGGTATGCTTTGGAAAGTCTTTGTCTCGAACCTCCTTGCCTAGCTAGCATGGAGTAGAGTTTGAGTCGCAAGGGTAAAGTGTGCACCTTCAGCTGAAGTATGATCTGTTCGAACAGCCGTGCCCACGGATATGGGCAAGTGATTTCATGTACATTTCCTAGCATAGTGTTTACTTGTTTTCAACTAAATGGGAAATGGGTTGGGACGTTACCAGAGTATACCGTTGGGTATACGACTAGCCTGTGTGGTTGGATAATGTTCCTGTGTGGAGCGGGAAGTCGAAAGGCTTCATAGGGAGTGATGAGAGGATACTAAACTAGTTGAGCGTTAAAATGAATCGGGTTGAGATGTTGATAATGGGAACACTTCCCCGATGGATGGGTAAGTTAGTACCGAGATAACGATATAAGAGTTATGTTGATGAGATGATGGTCGTGATATGGTGGAATTGATGAAAAGATGTGACTTGTGGAATTGATGGAAATGATGTTGGGATTTGTTGCAAAGCAATACCGGTTGGTGAGAATGTGAGAGTTGGTTTAGCTTTTGAACTATTGCTACTTTATGTGAGAACGGTTAGAGGTTGGGACCTCTACCCGTGGGTATTAAGCACTTAGAATTTATAAACTATAAATATTCCCTTGAGAACCATAGCCGCTCTTTGTATCCTGCATCTATACTACTTCCAAGACTTGCTGAGTACTCTTGAGTAATCACTCTTGTTGTTTTACACCTCACCCCAGAGTTTGCTAATTTTCGGAGGACGTCAAGAACCTTGAAGGCGAAGATGAAGTTGTTGCCGATGAACATATAGAAGATTAGGGTTTCGAGCCTAGTCCCCAAGTGGTGTTAGGATAGTAGTACATGTTTGAGTGATGAAATGCTTCCGCTGTGTTTTTGTAATGATTGTTGCTACGAGGTATGCCTCTTTAGCAGCTTTTGTAATATTTAATTATTGTAATTTTTTATTCTGTAATGTACTACTGTCGAATGGAACAATGTCAACGACGATATTGTTCGTCTTCGATGACGTACCGGCTCGTCACGCTCGATGGTATTTCCGAGTTCCGGGACGGGTCGTTACAATTATCCACGAGACGAATTTATTAAGTCTAATTAATCTATGATTAGTAAATGTTTACTGTATCATCACATTGTTAAATTATGACGTAAGTAGACTAATTAGATTCGTCTCGTGAATAATTCACCGATTATGAATGAGTTTTATAAACAGTCTATATTTAATACTTCAAAATAACATTTAAACATCCGATGTGATGAGACTGAATTTTTGGACTAAATAATCAAATGGTGCTTAGCGTGGTGTTCTTTTTTCGGTATGCTTAATTATTTATGTGAAAATTAATGAGTAAAGCATTGTTAAGAATATGTGTGAAAGTCTTCCAATTTTTAACCAAACACGGCAGCAGAAAAAAGCACAGGTAGGCGGTAGCCCTCGCGCCGTCACGCACTCAAGCTCGCCCCGGCCGCTCCCGTCCTCACCCGCTGCCGGCGCGCCGCCCCGATCCTGCGCTCGCCTCGCTCCGGCGCGCCCCCCTTCGGCCAGGCGCCGCGCCGGCGCCGTCCTGCGGCCAGGTGCCGCCCTGCGCCCCACCGCCTCCCTACGGCCCCGATCCGGCGAACCGCGAAGCGCCGAAGCGGCGAAGTCATGAACAGGAAACTGAAATTGGAACCAGGATCCTGAATCCCGTGAACCTCTCCAGTCTCATCTTCGGTATATTGCTTTTGCTCATTTTCTCAATTAATAATTTGTTGCAGCATAATAATTTGATACACTATTGTTTGTTGTATTGGTTAATTGGTATACTTACTAATTACATTGCTTATTGTTTCTTAGAATCTTAGGCTAACAATACAAATAAAAGAACAATGCTCATTTACTATTTAAGTTCAAGCAACACAAATATGCAAATATGAACGGATCTGGTTTCTCACAATAATGCAAGAATGAAGTCCTTAAAGTGTGAGAACTTCATAATCAAAGAACGAAGTGTTGAACAAAAAGTTGACTAAACTATACAAAAATCACTATGAAGTGTATTCAACCCTTTAAACTCAGCTCCCCTACATCTTCAGTAAAGCTCCGCCATTGATGTAGGGGTAAAGTGACATGACCAAATATGCTCCTTATTTGGTTTTCAGTGTCCAAGTCAGTAACTTCAGTTTACCAGTTTTCTTCGGTTTTGCTCTGGTGAAAACTATATGGACAAAATAAAGCAGATTAAGTTGGGAGAACAAATAAATGGTGCATTGGGATATTTTTCCTGCCCTCATCCCCATATGGGTGTAAGGAACCCGTTGGGTCTCTATGAGACAACTCCCTGATGTCGAACATGCGAGCGGCTAGGCCTTGCCTGTAGTGCCGATTTGGATATTCGGGTAGTAGAAGTTG